>MU687416.1:24239-41485 GCA_026770625.1 Nicotiana glauca | reverse complement strand
TGTTGAAACTTTCACCTGAGAGGAATCATTTCAGTCTTTAAATTTCAAGTTTTGAAGTCGGGAGCCCGCCCGTATAACAGAGGAATACATTTCAATATTTACATTTTAAGTTGATCACATAAATTTAAACCTAGTCTGAGGAATTATCTCCTAGCATCAAAATCTTAGTCTGATGAATCTTTCTCCTAAGATAACAGTCAAAATCTTAGTCTTATGAATCTTTCTCCTAAGATAACAGAAGAAAGATCAGTATGTTGAATCTTTCACCTGAGAGGAATCATTTCAGTCTTTAAATTTCAAGTTTTGAAGTTGGGAGCCCGCCCGTATAACAGAGGAATACATTTTAGTCTTTACATTTTAAGTTGATCACATAAATTTAGACCTAGTCCGAGGAATTATCTCCTAGCGTCAAAATCTTAGTCTGATGAATCTTTCTTCTAAGATATCAAAATCTCAGTCTGATGAATCTTTCTCCTGAGATCACATAAACTTGGACCTAGTCTGAGGAATTATCTCCTAGAGTCAAAATCTTAGTCTGATGAATCTTTCTCCTAAGATATCAAAATCTCAGTTTGTTGAAACTGGCACCTGAGAAGAATACATTCCAGTCTTTACATTTCAAGTGTGGAAGTCAGTAGCCCGCCAGGAGAGCGAAAGGTTACAACAAAAAATCCCCAGCGTAAATCCAAATTCAGAAATCAAAAGGAAGGCAGTGATGGTCAGTTCAAGCTTCGAAGAAAAATAATGCGAAGCCCACGAGAAGGAAATAAACAGTCCCAATTCGGCAATCAAGAGATGCCAACGAGTCAAGTCAAGAATGAAGAAACATCTGAGGAAGCGAGTCAACAAAAAAGCAAGGCGACAAGGCAAGCCTGAAGATCTAGATAAGATTTTACAATTCATAGACTGGTCTAGCTTCTTATTTTCTATTTAGCACGGTGTAATAAAGAGGTTGGCAAGCACTAGCCGCAGCAGCAGTAAACAGCAAAATCACAGCTTTCACGGTAGTCCCAGCTACCAAAACTTCCCGAACTACATTGACCTGATTCCTTTTTAGCCAGGGATATGTAGGAGACCTTTTGAAGCAAAGGTTCGGTCAAATCTTTCAAAAAAAAAATGCTTCACACGGAGTACTCAAACGGACAAAAATCGCTCGCTCACTTTATCTTCGCAAGAAAGCTCTTCGTGTTTTCGGACAAAGAGGGGCAGCTGTAAGCACATAATTTTTGCCCTATATGAGAAATACTCCCAAAAATTCAAAATAAAATAGTTTTGTGTCGTTTGCAATTATTGTGAATTTTGTGTTATTTTTCTTTTATTGTTTGCATTTTGTGCATGCACGTTTATGTGTTTAAATTAGCAAAACATACAAAAATATATCGCATTTGCATTTAGGATTTAACTCTACAATTAAAAGTAATTAAGTTTGTTTTACAAAATGAAAAAATCACAAAATATGTATTTTTGCATTTTTAGCATTTAATGTCCAAATTGTGTGATTTTATTTTAATTGATGTTTAATTTTGTGTGATGATTATTATTAGGAGTTGATTAGTATTTTAAGTCAATTTTGGTTTTATTAATTTAATTTAGGATCTTTAAGTATTAATTTTGAAACAAATAAAAGAAAAGAGAGCAAAAAATATAAAAGGAAAATCTTATTGGGCCTCTTATTCTAATTTGAGTTAACCTGACCCAAGTGTCTCACAAGTCCAACCCAAAACCCACCGGGTCAACCCGACTCGGTCAGCCCCATAACCCAAACAACCCCCCCTCATTTTCATTTCATTTCCTTGCACACCCTATCACAAAAAACCCCTAATCCCCCTTAAACCCTAGGAGCCCCAAGCCGCCACACACCAGCCCCACGACGCCACCAGCAGCGGCGAGTCCAGCTGCTGCCGTTGTTTCTTCATCACCCTCCACCAGCCATAACAACCATCATCTCCGAGCCAAACGACCCTCCAGCACCATCGACATCCATGGCTGCCCTCCTTCTTCTTCGAACCAAACGAACCCCATTTGCTTCTGCTTCAACACCAGTCAGTCCACCCAGCGTCAACGTCGACGAACCCCATCCCCACCAAACGTCGACGAACCAGCCAGAACCTCACCATGAACGAACCACCCAGCTCCTTCATCGACAACCAAACGAACCTCCGTCGAAACTAGTAACCATACCACCTCGTCACTGCCCGACTTCGTATCCAGCTCACCATCCAGCTCGTGAACTACCCTAAACCAGTCCACGACGTCAAACAGTCTTCGTCGAACCAGCTCCAAATGACCAGCAGTCACGCCGGGTTCCGCCATGTTCATCGTCAGTCATCTCCGTTAGTGTGTTCATCGTCGTCTTCACGTCCAAGACCAAGCAGCCGTATTCATGGTTTTAGGCTGAGCTAAAACTCCAGCCCATCTCGAGTACAGGTGAGGTCTATTTTAAGTGCGTGTCGAGGTTGTCGTTCGAGTTTGCGAGCTCGAGTTTCTGACGTGGTCTTGGTTCCAGATTTTGCCCGGATTTCTTGGAATGTTAGCTCGAAGCTTTTGTTCGGTATGTGTCTTTGCTGTACAGCTTTGTTCAAGGAGTTTTCTGTATTCAATCACTGAAAATCAATTTTGGCAACAATAAAGGTCCATATATCTCTCTCTCTAATCACAAGTTAGTATTGTTTCTGTGATGTTTGTGTATAGAATTATTTGCGCTCATTTAGTTGATTGACTAGATGTATTATTGTTGATGTGTTATGTTGATGGCATGATAAATTTTAATCTATGTCACTTGAATTGCTAGATTTCATGAGTTGATTGATGCTTGTGCTTTGGGCTAGATAAATTTAGGTATTCCTGTAATGGTTTGGTATTTTTGGTTCAAATGGTTTCATTTTTGTATATTGTTTGTTTCCATACTCTTTGTTGTTCGTCATATGAATTCAGTTTTCATGTCGATTTAGTTAATTGTTGATTCATACTGTTTTAACTTGTTCAGTTTGTTGATTCATCATACTATTGGATTCTTGCTCATTCATTGGTCTCTAAGTTAACCAGGATTGGTTCCCAATATGGTTAATTTATTCTCTTTGATCTGATGCTGTATGATTCAATCTGAGTGCATGGGATTTATTGTTTGAATTCTGTTAGGATTGAATTGGTTATAGCTGATATAGTTTTGTTACAGATTGAAGGTTTGGGGGTAGAATAGTAATTTCAGTAATTTCAGCGGTAATACGGGAATTGAAAACTTGAAGAATTATTTAGTTTGAGTGTTCTGTCCACTAAGCACAAATAATATTAAAATAAGGCATTGTTTAATACATAGTGGGGAACAAGACATAATGGTGTTGGGAAGTGATTAAAGTACACATGTTACCCATGCTTTGAATTAAGAAATGAATTAGACAAATGGTTGTGGGGGACAAACGAATTAAAAATGGCACAAGACACATAGTAGTTGGGCTATAAATGCTGGAAGTTTGGACAGAATAAGGGTGGCTTTTGGAAATCATCTTTGAGAGGTAGCATTTGAGAATAGCATAAGTCTTTGATAAAGAAACAATCAGTTTTGAGAGCCGAAGAGAATGGAGGTCTTCTTTTAAGTCCGAAAAAAGGGGGTGGTTTTTGAAGGCTAAAAATCAGTTTCTTAGGGTGCTTTTGAAATCCTGAAAATCAGTCTTGTGAGTTCTTCCTTAATCAGTCTAAGAGAGAACTTCTTTTGAAATCCTGAAAATCAGTCTTGTGAGTTCTTCCTTAATCAGTCTAAGAGAGATCTTCTTTTGAAAGCTTAAGAATCAGTGTGTTTGAGTGTATAACTGTGTCATTGGAATTTTGGGTCCAAATTTGGTTCAATTCAAGTTCTGCCTGGGGTGTTTGTGTTGCTGTTGGGTTTTACTGGTTTCCTATTGTTCCTGGTACCTGTTTTTGTTGTTGGTTTTGCTGTGTTGGAATTGGGTACGAGTCTTGTTTGGTTTGAAAATTTTCTGGAATTACTGGGTTGTGTCTTGTTACTGTTGGTATCTGCTGCTGCGCTACTGCTGTTATTGTTGCTGTGTCACTACTGCTGACTACTTCTCCTCCTTCTATTTTCCATTATCCAGGTACACACTCTGAAATCATGTATTGATGTAAACCTGAAGTTGGAGATGAAATGAAATGATGTCAAGTTTCCTTTTGAATTCTCTTGCATCTTTAACTGGATATTGAGTAGAATTTTTACTTGCAACTGACTGATAAGTGTATAAATTGGACTGTTGAATCTATCTCTACAAACATGTGAATATCCATCATAATTAATCTTAGTTGGTGATTACTAGTTATGAAATATAGTGTAGTTAATGCGTTTCCAGCTAGTCGTAAAATAGTTTCAAATAGTTTACAGGTTCAAATAGTTCAAATGAAAATCAGCATGTTGGTTTAATGTGTCTAGTTCTGAAATTGCGAGGCCACTTGAGTAAATAACGTCATTTTTAATAGCAATTACGTTAGCATGATGTCAGTTTGTAAGCGTTGATGTATTTTTCAACAAGTAAATGGCTTTTGTATTACACGTAGTTAATTCCACTAGTCTCAATCATCTAAAAACGTTAGTTTAAATTAATTGGAGAATGGTTAGTTTGTTTTAATATTTTTTCAATCTCGTATACATATTATAATTTCAGCTTTAGTAGTTCTCTTATAGAATAAGGCATGAAACAATTTTTTCATTTTTACGAGTTCGAGTGCAATTTTCCATTAGCATCTATTGTAATCTAATAACTAATAAGAGGCCCGAACTTATAAGCATGTAATTAATTAGGACCTTTTCTTTATTACTAGAGATGAACAAAAATAGAAAAAATATAGTCACTTTAGGATCGTCCTTTTAAAATAAATGAGACGAGCCTCGCCAAATAAAACGCAAATTGTGGGGCTCTCATGAACGTTTATATTAAAATGCTTAGATTTCGGGACGGGTTGTTTAGTGAATTTCACGGTCTTCCCTAAAAATAATAATGTGTTAGTCTCTTTAGGCGCGTGTTTAATAATTTTACCTTTCTAAGTTCGGGTGTGCATTTCATGCGACCCAAATCCAAATCCCAAAACGTTGAATAAAATGTGTCGAGGATCCGGGTGCATTTCATGTGACGCGATCCAAAAATATATTTTAAATGAAGTTCAATTCCTTGAAAATAATTAAAAGCGGTTAAAGGTTAAAATTTGCACATAAGTTAAAACAAGTT
Source organism: Nicotiana glauca (assembly GCA_026770625.1). Taxonomy (NCBI): domain Eukaryota; kingdom Viridiplantae; phylum Streptophyta; class Magnoliopsida; order Solanales; family Solanaceae; genus Nicotiana; species Nicotiana glauca. Next base: position 36,272 of record MU687416.1, on the reverse strand, counting down.
ACAAATTAGATAAATAAGCCAAATATGATAGTTGAGTGACCGTGCTAGAACCACGGAACTCGGGAATGCCTAACACCTTCTCCTGGGTTAACATAATTCCTTATCTAGATTTCTGGTTCGCGGACTGTAATATAGAGTCAACTTTTTCCTCGATTCGGGATTCAAACCGATGACTTGGGACACCATAAATCTCCCAAGTGGCGACTCTGAATCTCTTCATAAACGAATCCTGTTTCGATTGTCCTTTAATTGGAAAAACTCCCTTTACCACACCCTTCGCGGGATGCGGTAGCGCCAAAATGAGGTGTGACACTTGTTTTCTTCAATTTGCTTTCCCTCTCACCTTCACGAATTTACTTATCCCTTGTTTGAAAATACATAATACTTATAATTCAAAAATAATCTCATTCCCGCACTTACGTCAATTAACTTATGATAAAACTTTAACATATGAAAAAACGGGATGTAACCTAGCCAATGTCATAGTCCTGCGTGACAATCCAGGATAGTGTGATAGGGAGACATCCAATCTGTGCCTAATATCACATCAAAGTCTACCATACTTAGTAGCAATAAATTAGTTTTGGTGTCATAACTACTAATAGTGACTAGACACGATCGATAAACACGGCCTACAAATATAGAATCTACCACAAGCGTGGACACTTATACAGGAACACTCAAAGAATCATGTGATATATCCAAATACGAGGCAAAGTAAGATGACATATATGAATAAGTGTGAAACCCAGATCAAATAAGACTGATACATTCGTATGAAAAACCGGAACAATACCTGTAATGATAGCATCTGATGCAACCACCTCCGTCCTACCAAAAAAAGCATAAAATTGAGCTTGACCTCCCCCTATAGGACAACCTCTACCTGCATGACCTCCATCCTTAGCTGGCGGAGCATGTGGAGCAACAACTGGAGCAATAACCATAAATTGTGGAACGAATGGAATTCGTAAAGCCTGAGTAGTCTTTGGAGGTGCAACTCTCCTAAGCTTGGGACAGTCCATGACCACATGATTGATATCACCACACTCGAAACAAGCTCTCGGTGGGCGTGGCTACTAAAACTAACTCTAGCCAAGTAGGCTGGACTGCCTGCTGAAGGCACCCAACGTAGGAGGTGCATTGGAAATTGGTTGTGCATAATGGGAAACCTAAGACGTCGGAATATCTAGAGAACTACTAGTAGATATGAGTGCTGAATGAACTGGGAGGCCAACAAAGCCTCGTCCATGACGAGCTTTAACCAGAGCGCGGGCACCACTATACCCTCAAAAATCTTGAGGCCTCTTGGCCTCTCTATCATCCCTCTCCAGGTCCCGTATACCCTTTAACCTACGAGCGATCTCTACAACTTGCTCAACTGGAGTATGCATCTCTAAGTCTCGAGCCATATTAAATCTAAGACTATAACTGAGCCTCTCGATGAATATATGGACTCGCCCCCGATTGTAAAAACCAAGGTAAGTGTATGTCAGGACAACTCACTGAATCTGATATCATACTATGATACTTACATAGTCCTTGACACAGCTGCTCAAACTCTATGCATCATACATCCTGAAGGGTCTAGGGACAAACTCCCTCAAAAACATCTCTGAAAACTGAGCCCAAGTGCTTAGGGTTGCAGCAGCTGGCCTACACTCTTTGTAAGCTCGCCACCACTATACGCCACGTTTGACAACTAGAATGTAGTGAAAGCAACTCTGCTCACCTCCACAGTACCCATGGTGGGAGAATATAGTGACACATCTCTAGAAAACCCTACGCATTCTTTGTAGTAGCGCCACCGAATATAGGAGGATCATACTTCTTGAACCTCACCAGTCTCATCTACTCCTCCTCATATGCTGCTAGCCTGATCTCAAGTTGAACCAGAATAACGGGCTGAGATGGTATAAAACTTGGTACCTGATCAATATGGACCCGCTACTTTGGAGAACAAGTCATGGGAATTTAAGCTCCTCCCCCAGCCTGAGATGTAGCTGGTGCAGGGGGAATCCATCCTGCCTGAGTTAGAGTACCAAACATGCTCAACAACTGTTGTAGAGTCTCCTAAAGTCTAGGCGATGTAACAGGCGCCTCGGGTGCATGTCCCCCAAATGGAGCTGTCGGTGGCTCCTCAGTCACTGCTCGGGCGGGTCATAGGCATAACAATGCAATCCACCCGACGTGGTCATAAGCACAAAAACATAATGCGCCTAGTGTGATCACAAGCATGACAACATAATCTGCCCGGCATGGTCACAAGCACAACAACATAATCTGCTCGGCATGGTCACATGCAACTAATCCAATCATATCATACAGGAGCAAATAAACAACAATACATGTATGTACCGAATTCATAACAAATCTCATGCTCCTAGACTGGTATAAATGATATGCTAAAGTGTAAGCATCTGCAAAGTGTACCATCATAGCTCAAATCGGCAATTTCATCATAGAATAACATTTATCAATTCATTCACAGATTAAACCTCTATGTAGCCTCGAACATGGCTCAAGTAGTTCACAACAATTTTACGAATGTGCGAAGCATCATAGTATATGGTATAACAATCAATTCTAGGCTTATCATAGCCTGACCATAACCCGAACATTAATAAAATACCCCCGGTGTCAGCACATGGGCTCAAACCTCACATATGTGTCACCCAATAACATGTAGTTATAACAATAATTCAGGCAACTAGTGCCTCAACCAAGTTTACATAAGATACTTACCTCAACAAAATAAAATCACTCCACTAGCAAGCCCTTCCCGCATGTATCAATCTCCGTGAGGCTCAAATCAAGCCAAAATAATGTAATACTATCAATAAAAGCTATACGATTTATGATGATAAAGCTAAGAACTCTAACCAAAATAAAAAAACTCAACCCAAAAGTCAACCCATGGGTCCATGCCTCGGGACTCGACAATATTCACAAATTCTTAATACACATTTAATAACAAGTCCAACCACACAATAATCATCCAATTTCGACCATAATTCCAGCATCAAATCCCCAAATCTTATTCTCTAATACATGGATCAAAAATCTCCAAATTCTAACTTAGATTCATGAGAAATAGGTGAAATAATCAGTGGGTAATCAATATTTATGGACAAAAAAGATTAAAACTCACTTACCTCTTCAATCTAGGTGAAAACTTGTCCAAAAATTGCCCTAGTACGCCCTGAAAAATTCTAAAAATGAAAGGAGTCAAACCCTCGATTTTACATCACTGCCAGTTGTGACACCTCCTTTTTCCCGAAGGGATAGGGTGTTTTTCTAATTTAAGTAACAATAATCGAAATGTGATTAATTATTAGATTTAGAGTCGCAACTTGATAATTTATGGCGTCCCAAGTCATCGCGTTATTTTAAATCCCAAATCAAGGAATGTTTGACTCTTATTTATTGTCTACGAACACAAATTATCGGGTATGGAATTTTATTAATTCGGGAGAAGGTATTAGGCATTCTCATATTCCGTAATTTTAGCACGGTCGCTTTAATCATACCTGACTTAAATAAATTATTTAATTACTCATTTTAGAACTTATGTACATTTTACCTTTTACCGCTTTCTAATTTGAAACAAATCGCGCATACGTAAATTCATTCCGCTTGGCACATCAAGAATCATGTCACATGTACGTGTCCATAATTAATCACACTTTATTAATATTAAGAATGTTTTGCCGAAGTTGTACGAATGCATACCTCGATTTATTTTTAAAAACGTAATTATGTCACGTGAACATGTACACAATCACGATAATTTATTAAGTTATGCCTAAAGCGAGCTACGAATGTTTATAAGATTGTTTACTCAAATTATTTTGAAATTATTGTAAGGTCGTGAATTATAGATATGGAGTTGTGATTATCTCTTTAAATATTAGCAAACTACTATGAATTATTTACAACTTAACGAGTTGATTGCTCAAAACTTAATGAATTAATCTACTCTAAATATGGACAATACCAAAACATGCCACAATGTGATTAAAAAAAAAAAAGCAATAGGATCATAACTCACGCCAAGCAATTGGCATGACAAATTTCACATAACATAGAACCAAGAAACAATATTCAACCATCTGAATAAAATTTATTAGTTTCACGCAAACCATGAGGCCTATATTTTAAAGCTTCAACAAATAGAAGTTCTAAAAATTGTCAACTTATCAAAAAACTAAACAAGATTTTATAGGCATATAAGCTAATAAAACTTGAAGGAAAAAAAAAGAGAAAAAGAAGAAGACAAGAATGAACCTCAATTACACTGTTTTCCCGACAAAATCTATTCAAATTAATATTCTAATATCATTTTGAGGAAGTAAATCCTCTCTCTAGCAAGAAGACAATGAATAGTAACTCGTCTACTATTCACACCATATAACTTCACATCCAGCAAGGTAACATCACAATTTTGATCCCAAAAGAACACCATTCCCATCCCAAACAACCTCCTTTGGTTTGTTCCATAAATCCTATATCATTTTGCAACAGATAGTAATTTTAGTTTCCAAATCACTGTAGCATCGAAAAACTCAGATTCAAGGTTCTGCTCTTATTACATTGCTATGGTTTTGTTGAAAAACACGGTTAAAGCATCTCATTTGTTACAGATCGTAATAGAGAAGCATGAACATTCAAACTACTGTAGTACGCAACTTTATACGATCTAACAGGTACGATTACAAAAGCAGCTGCTTAATTCAACGTACTATAGCAGTGAGTTTTCAGCAAAATCATGTTAGTAATATTGAAGAAGAAATTGGCTGGTTCATCCTTGCATCGACTGGTACATCGAATTCACAACTGGGCTCGAATTCTTCAGTAGCGTTTCTAGGGAATTGTAGCTTCTCGAGTTCTAGTTTTGGGCTCCATTAAGATAGTGCATCGCCTCTTCTTCCGGAGGCCAGCCTCCTCCAATGGCTGGTTTGCCTCCACAAGCTCCTACTGTCGTCCCCAACAATCCAACATAGACAAAAACACCATTAGATTACTCAAACATTCTAAAACCCAACACAATCAATGCGAGCATGCAAAGCAATGCATGTGTGAAAACTACTGTTGATCCAATCCCTTTGCGGAGAGTAACATTTGTTAATGGGCAACCTCTAATCACATTCACTGAGGCAGAAGTTGAACGTATGAATGTAATTGAAGGGCTTCATTATGCTGTGGTTGGAAAGTTTGCATATGGCTGGCCAGATTTAAATGAGATTCGTCGAGTTGTTCCGTCTCAATGTGGAATAAAGGGCGAATGCAATATTGGCTATTTGATAGACATGCATATCCTTATACGTATGACATTATGGCAGGATTATGTTGATTTTACATTGAAAGGTGCTCAATACGTCAAGGACAAGGCTGGACAAGAATACCAAATTCGCCATCTCATATATGATGTGAAATTTAAGGCAGGAGAAGAAACTACAATGGCTATGGCTTGGATCTCTTTTCCCGGTTTATTACCTACTTATTTTGTAAAGGAGTCTATTTTTTCTCTTGCCTCAGCAGTTGGGAAACCTTTACACTTGGATATGGCTACTATCAAAAAGACTAGACCTAGCTGTGCAAGGGTCAAAGTCCTTGTAGATCTATTAGGTGACCACCCTAAAAATGTTAGAATGGACATTGTTAATGAAGCTTCGGGGGAAATAAGGACTGAATGGGTAAATATCAAGTACGATATGATTCCTAAGTACTATAACGAATACAGACTCAACTGCATCATAATCAACCATTGAAGGTCTTAACGAGTGGGAAATTTTTAGGGAATGTCAAGCCACCTGGGGAACAATGGAAGGAAGTTAGAGACAATCGTATTAAAAATAATAGAAATCAAGTGATTACAGAGAAAGAAATTGTACCTGTTGATTCTACTAAAGGGTAGCACTGCAAGTATCTGATAGTTCTACTCAAAATAATGTTGCAAAATCAAAGAAAATCATGTCAGCTAAGGGCAATATGCAGCAGCCTCTTGTTACTGTTAGTAACCAGCAAAACGGTAATGCAGTTGGTAAGGCAAATGTTACATGTGATAGTGAGAATGAGCAGCAACGATTGGTTAATGCAAGGAAGGAAATTACACTTGATGGTATGAACAAAAAACAACAACATTCTTCAGCTACAAGGAAAGAAACTGTTCCATTGAGGGTGTTGGAACAATTTCAGACAACTAACAAGTTTGCTGCCTTGGAAAATGAAGAGCATGATACAGAAGGTGAAGATCAATTAGCTATGTTGAATGTAGTACAAAATCCAACCCCTATCCATCAGGGGAAGCTATTGAATCCAGCATATCCTACATACAATCCCAAATCACCAGCCAATAAAAGAACCAAAGAAGCTAATGCTACAAAGGATAATGCAGCAGAAAATATACAGGAGAAGCAGAATGAAATTGCCTTGAATCAATCATGCCAAGACATACCTTCACAGACATTTCAGTCTGAAGCAATAGCTGAGCATCAACTCTTACTGGAAAAGGTTGACTGGATAGGTAGAAAATTATGGCATAATCAGAGGGAGGAAGATCCATATGAAGGTGATCTCTCAGAAGGATATGAGGAGGAAGATAATGCAACAATGGAAGGTGGTGAGCCACAAGAAGAAGAAATCATTACGAATGATAAGAAGAGCAAGGGTGTGAAGCAGACAACAAAACAAAATGATGCCTTGGTGGAGATTGGGAGTTCAAGAAATAAAGTTCCAACTATAGCTAATAACCCCAATGCCAAAAAAGATGCAACAATACCAATATTGACCACCACAATTTCAAATTCAAATATACCTGAGGTGGAACCAATTACAGGTGAGCAACTGGATCCTGGGGATTCTGGAAGAGGTAATGAATTACATCAGGCCAGGGGTGTTCGACATGAGGAGAACCTAGATACTTTGGAGCTTGGTGAAGGTGAAGATCAACTTCAAATAGACAAGACAATGGAACAGTCAGGCAAAGAAAATGCAATAGATAATAGAAGTAACAAAAAGGCAACCAAATTCATGACAGATGCAGGCAAGCTCATGATGCAGAACTTAACAGAAAACAAGATTGTTACAGATGATAATCAGAAGGAAATCGAAAGGGATGTAACAGGCAAAGAAAGAAACTTACATGCAGAATCAGCTTGTTAAAACTTTAGGAATGTTGCTAGACAAGGAGACATATCCCCCAGATTCATGGACAGAGAAAAACTAAGTTGTAGGGGAAGAAAGAAGAAAGTGAAGGAGATCCCTAATGTTCATCCAGCTGGGGTTCAAACAAGGACTTCGACTAAATCCATCAATTAGAAATGAATGCACTAATATGGAATAAGAGGTCAGTCAACACTCACAGAGCATTTCAAAGACTTATAACAATGCATAGACAACACCATTTTGATTTCATAGGACTGATGAAGCCAATGCAGCAATCAAAGAAGTTAGATAGCTACAAGAGGCAGATTGACTTTGAACATGCCTTTGTGAATATATCTAACAAGATCTGGGCTTTTATATATGGTAAATATGATGTGATAGTTGAGATCAATTCAGTGCAACAATTAACACTGAAGCTTTATGACACAGAAGAGCAGAAGGAATTTATGCTCACCCTGATATATATGCTAAATGTGATCGCATTGAGAGAATTGAATTGTGGGACTCTCTTTACTACCTAGCTAATGATATGAATATGCCATGGCTAGTAGGAGGGGATTTTAATGTAATTTGGGATGAATAGGAAAAACTTGGAGGGCTGCCAATACCAATACATGAAGTGGATGACTTCAGACATTGCATGAATACTTGCAACTTATCAGATCTTGGCTTTAAAGGAAGCATATATACTTGGTGGAATGGTCGTGCAGAAGAAGAATGTATTTTCAAGAGATTGGATAGGGTGTTTGCGGACTTTGAGGCTTAGCAAATATGGCAAGGAATGGAGGTTACTCATCTATCCAAGATTGGGTCTGATCATTGCCCACTTCTCATCACACACAATCAACAAAGAGTGCCGATAAAGAAAAGCTTTAGGTTCTTGAAATTTTGGACAGAACATGATTCCTTCAAGTCAGTGGTACAGGAGAATTGGTAAGTTGATTTTCATGCAAATCCCTTCAGTCTATTCAATCACAAGATAAAAAAAAACTGAAGAGAGCTTTATCTATATGGAGTAGAGCTACATTCGGAGACATTTTTCAATAGATAGCTAGCTTGGAGGAGGTAGTTAGAGTGCATGAAGCTAAATTTGAACTAAATCCTACTATGCAGAATAGGGAAAGACTTCAAAAAGTGCAAGCTGAACTATTCAAGTATTTAGCTTTGGAGGAGAAGTTTTGGAAATAGAAAGCTGGCATGAATTGGTTCAGTGATGGAGATAGAAATAAAAAATTCTTCCATGCACACGTGAATGGGGGAAGAAAGAGACTACAACTGAAAAGAATTCAAGATGCACAAGGAAACTGGATAGATGATCGAGAAAGAGTGGCTAATGAGGCAGTACAAATCTTTCAAAAACAATTTCATGATATGTTATTCCTTCAAATTTTGAAATCATTAACCATGTTCCAAAATTGGTGACTGCAGAACAAAATGGGGAGTTGTTGAGGCAGCCTACTAGAGACGAGGTTAAGAAAGCTGTATATGGACTCAATGGAGATTGTGCAGGAGGCCCTGATGGGTTTAATAGTAGCTTTTATCATAGCTGTTGGGACATTATAGGTGATGATGTTGTAGACATGGTGAGGGCATTCTTCAGTGGATAGGAACTTCCTAGGTTTATCACCCATACAAACCTAGTATTGCTACCTAAAAAGAAGGAGGTGTGCACGTTTAATGATATGAGACCTATCAGCCTCAGCAAATTTGTAAACAAAATCTTGTCGAGGGTGATTCATGAGAGGCTGACTGGCTTTCTACCTGATCTAATTTCTGATGAGCAAGCAGGTTTTGTAAAAGGTAGAAGCATTGTGGAGAATGTTCTACTGACACAGGAGATAGTACCTTTTTTTAGACTAAGAACTAAGGATGGTCCTAATATGGTAATCAAATTGGATATGATGAAAGCATACGATAGACAGTCGTGGATCTTCTTAACTAAAGTACTGAGAAAGATGGGCTTTTCTGAGAGATTTATAGGTTGGGTGTTTGGATTGATATCCAATAACTGGTACTCAATTCTATTAAATGGCCATCCATATGGATTTTTCAAATCGACTATGGGTGTGAAACAGGGTGACCCCTTATCTCCAACTCTCTTTATACTTGCACCAGAGGCTTTGTCAAGGGTTTTAAAGAGTCTACATACTAACCTTTATTTATGTGGCTTTGGGCTTCCAAAGTGAAGTCCTAAGATAAATCATTTGGCATATGCATATGACACAATAATCTTTTCCTCCTCCGATGAAACATCATTGCAATTAATCATGCAAGTTCTGGCAGCCTATGAAGCAGCTTCAGGCCAACTGATAAACAAGTCCAAATCTGTTGTCTACATGCATCACCTATCCAATGAAACAGTGTTTAGAAAGGTTGAAATGGTCACACGAATTACAAGACAGGAATTCCCACTCACATACCTGGGTTGCCCCATTTTTTATGCTAGAAGGAAGGTGTAGTTTTACAATAACATAATTCAAAAGGTACTGAATAAGATACACTCATGGAAGGGTAAAATGCTATCAATTCGGGGAAGGGCAATACTGATCTCCCGTGTATTGCAGAGCATGCCTATACACCTTTTGTCAGCTGTTAATGCACCGGTTTCTTTCATAAACAAGTTACATAAATTAATGGCAAGGTTTTTCTGGAGTAATTCAATAGAAGGAGGCAGTAGACATTGGGCTTCTTGGGATACATTATGCTTACCATATGCGGAGGGGGAATAGGATTTAGATCTCTTCATGATGTGTCCAAATCCTTTTCCTGTAAGCTATGGTGGAATTTCATAATAAAGCCAACTTTATGGAGCTCATACATGAGCCAAAAATACTGTAAGAAACTAAATCAAATTGTAGTACCCTGGAGAAGAGGTTGCCACATTTGGAAAAAGATGCTAGAATGTAGGGATCTCATTGAATAGCAGATTCTGTGGAAACCAAAGATGGGATCTTCTTTGTTTTAGTTTGACAACTAGAATGGGCTGGGAGCACTGTACTATGTCACTCCACCTGATTTCTTTCTGTAATGAATCTATTCAAAATGTTAATCGAGTGTTGCAGGGCAGGAGATGGAATGATCTAAAATTAAGACATCTATTACCGAAAGATTTGGCTACTCATATTTTGCAACATATCAAACCACCGGAGCAAAACATGGTGCTGGACATACCCTTTTGGATGCTGGAGACAAGGGGTAACTTCAGTGTGAGTTCTGCATGGGAATACATAAGGAGGAGAAGAGAAACATGTAACGCTTATAAGATGATCCGGATAAAAGTCTTACCTTTTAAGGAGTTTTTCTTTATGTGGATGGTGTGGAAGAATAAGCTAACTCTAGATATATTCCTCAGGAGAGTAGGATTCTCAATGGCATATAGATGATGCTTCTGTGTGAAGCCTCAAGAAGAAACAATTCCACACTTATTCTTCAGTTCTTATGCTGCAAGAAAAGTGTGGCAATACTTTTTATCTGGTGCTAGTATTAAAGTTTAGGCGCTAACATTTCATCAAGCAATTGTGAAGTGATGGATTGCCTAGGTGATACCAAGTGTCACACCTCCTTTCGGCGCGCCCCTCCTTTCGAGGGGTGTATATAAAGGAGTTTTTCCAATTTAAGTGACAATATTCGAAACGGGATTATTTTTTTTATTTCAGAGTCGCCACTTGGAATAAATTAAGGTGTCCCAAGTCACCGATTTATTTAAATCCCGAATCGAGGAAATTTCGACTTTCCAAAAGAAGTCTGCGAACCAGAAATTCTAAGTAAGGAATTCTGTTAACCCGAGGGAAGGTGTCAGGCATCCCCGAATCCCGTGGTTCTAGCACGGTCGCTTAAACTATTGTAAATGGAAAAAATATCTGATTTTTAAAACATGTTGTAATCTACATGCTTTCAATTAATTTCAAACCGCTTTATTCCGTAAGACTTGTACATTAAAAATTCTTGAACCGAGATGGCCCAGTTTGTAACGAGGTTACTTCAAATCATGCTTTAAAGGGGACTATCGGGTGACTTGATTATGTGTAATTCTCCTTTGTTCTAGTCGAGACTTTCGTACAAACATGGATAAATTTAACATATGACCGTGGTTACCTTACGTTTCGTATTAGCTACGGCTCCAATTGAATTAATCTTAGCGTCCTGTATACAAACATGATACGAGGGGGGGTTTCATTCAATATTGAATTGTTTTCTAGTTGATTAACGGGGAACAACAATTAGAGGAATAGTCATAACATTATTGTGAAGCTTATTTCAAATGGGTACACATGCCAAAATTAGCTACTCCTAGGCTATCATCCCTTATTATGAAGCTTATTTTAAATGGGTACACATGCGAAAATTAGCTACTCCTAAGCAGTCAAATGCCAAATACCCAAATACATATCAAGTTATTGAATTGGTTTCCAACTCAAAATATATTCGAATTCTGTGAATTCAAACTGATAATTCTTTTAAACAATTATGCTTCCAACAATTCAAATCATCAGTACAACTATATTGTAATTGAAAATAATCCTAATTCAACTATATTATCCCAAACGTAACGTAATTAAATTGCAGTTCCAAACAGCAAAGCTTAAGCCTTGATTTCATTTCATTGCCACATAAAGGATGATGTATCAACAGTCTCAGAAGTGTGTACCTGGAATTTGACAAACAAGGAAAATAGAGGAAGGGAAAATCAGTAAGCAGCTCACGGCAAAGCAACAACAACCAACAGCAACTAGAGCAACTTAAGGACACCAAGTATATAGCCCAGTAGCAAAACTGAAGTCCCCGGAATAGATTAAACCAACAGGGAGCTTAAGAACAAACAAACAACAATTCCGGAAGACTGGACAGCAAGGACCAAACTCGAAT
>MU687416.1:0-21040 GCA_026770625.1 Nicotiana glauca | reverse complement strand
TGAGTTACAAGATTCCTATCTATAATTCTTTGACAACTTGATCTTGAGTCTTAGCTGATCTTTGCTGTAGACTTTGATCTGAATCTTGATGCTCGCAGGTTGTAGGTGCTCGTTTATTTCTGCAACATAGAGTAAACAAGATTGGCGGGGCTTGCGACTTCAATCAGATTTCGAGCACTCCACGCCTTTGTCTGCTCCAATATTTTGAGCTCGCCTTCTTTTGCTTCTCTTTTTTGTTCTTTTCTTCTTCTTTTTATTCTAGATTGAGATTCATCCCATTGGCCATCTCGCACCTTGTGTCATAAGATCGACTCGTTCATAGACTCGGAATGAGTCGGAGAGAGTCCAGGTTTCCAAAATAGAACCCTAGTCCAAATACAAGATTAAAACTCGCAAAAAAAACCCAAATCCTAGGGTTTCCAACTCGAATCAGATGTGGAGACGAGGAGACAAATAATTGAAACAGGCTCAGAGGTCTCTTACAGAGACTCATGAGAAAACAAACAAATACAATAGAAAGTTTGAAACAACAAAGTGAAGAAACTGATTTGAAGCATAGTGAGGGTTGAAGGAACATGTTTAATAAAAACTTAGGACTTAAACAAGTTCAGAAGAGGAATGAGGTAGTATAACACTTCAAAAAATAGTAGAAGAAACATGTTTAAAGAGAACTCAAACTAGGTCCAGTAAAAAGGCAAACAAAAAACATAAGAACTCAGTAGGAGATACATATAGTAGGAGAACACAAAATACCTGAAAAGTGTATTAACAAGACATATAGGAAAACACAAAAGGATGAACATGCAAGCATGATGTAGAAGCACAGTAGAAAGAAAAGGAACAAAAGAACATATATAGTAAAAAAAAACATAAGAAAGCAATAGAAACATATGCGTGACAAATATACACAAAGAAAAAGGAAAATAAAAGTCGAAGAAACATTTTGAGTTTTCATAAACCCTAAATCGAAGACAACTAATTTTTTGAAAGAAAAAATTGGGGAAAACATTTATGATTTCAAGTAGAGCACAGATATAGAACAGATTTAAGAAAACAGACAGAGAAAACCTCAAATAGCTAGGGTTTCAGAGGAACCCTAAAATGATAAAGGCTTGGAAAAGGTCCGATCTAAGTCGGATAAGTCAGAACCAAGCTCGAAATGCTTTGGATACGCCGGAGCTAGGCCGGAGAAGCCATATAACCTTGAATCGGAGATGAGCTGAACGGACATCTTCGAAGTCAGACCTCGAAACTTCGAGCACCAAACGTTTAAGAGTGGAGGGAGGTGAATATAGGCCATCCACGGCCGGAGAGTCCATGGATTCCGGTGAGGTTATGGTTGAAAGTGGTGAGACAGGTATTTATCAGACTAAGATTCTTTCATCTTAGGAGAAACTTTGCACTGCTTTGTTCCTGTTACATACAAAGAAAAATTTTGTCAGTTTTTGAGAATGATGGTCGGTTGTGACCTTCTTGTTGGGGATGATTTCCTCCTTCCCTTAACACTTTGTGTTATCTTCTTTCTTCCTTAAGTGGGTACCTTATCTGCATTCTACTACTGTTGTCCTTTCTTTGCCTTGTAAACCATTTCCTTCTACTTGAAGTATCTTTCTTCCAGACTATTTCCTTTAAAACTTAACTCGTGTTGTCTTCCCTCGAAACTGCTGGGGATTTAATTACTTACCTGCTGGGGATAATACTGCTGGGGAAATCTCCTTCCTTCCCCTTCATCTTTTTTTTTTTTTAATTTTCAAAACTACTTCCTTCAAAATTTTTAATTTCTCTCAACATTGTTGGAGATAAAATGTTATCATCTGGGGATAACGCTGCTGGGGGAATTGTATTCCTTCAAAATTTGTTCTTCATTCTTCTGGAAGCTGCTGGGAATGACACTGGCCTTTGCTCTTTCTGAACACCAGTTTAATCCATAAAATGCTACTAATTCTTAAAATAGGCTAAAATTACAATTATATGCAACTTAGCTTTTAAAATATCAAATAAATTTGTAAAAATGTATAAAAATTACCCTAGCTATATCTTGGTATAAATGTGAGAATAAAATAAGTAATCCACTAAAAATAATAATTTTGGGAATAATTATTGGTTTTTATATTGCTAAAATAGATAATAAATTGATTAAAAATTGGGAAAAATACTAAAACACTTGGGCATACTTGTATATCCATATATATTCTATTTTGAAAGTATTTATATGTAAAAAAAATATATAGGAAAAAATTGGGTATCAACAAGGTTGATACTCGATAGCATATCCTCCGAGCTCGATGGCCCATTTGCCCGTTAATTCAAGCTTGTGTAAGATGTTTTGAAAAGGGTATGTTGTTAAAACACATATACGATGGAATTGAATATAAGGTTTTAATTTTTGAGATGCGCTTATTAAATGCAAGAAATAATTTTTCTAAGTGAGGATACCTGGTTTCAGCATCTCCTAGAGTCCGACTTACGTAATAAATAGGGAATTACGTACCTTGTTCTTCCCGAACTAACACACCACTTATCGCTACTTCGAATACGGCCAAATACAAGTTCAACATTTCGTCTTTTTTCGTGGTATGGATCAAAGGCGGGCTCGAGAGGTACCACTTTAACTTCTCTAAAGCACGCTGGCATTTTGAGGTCCATTCAAAGATATTTTTCTTCTTGAGCAAGGAGAAGAAATGATGACTCCAATCTGACGATCTTGAGATGAATCGGCCTAAGGCCGCTAACTACCCCGTCAGCCGCTGTACAACTTCACATTGTTTACCACTGTGATTTATTCAATGGCCTTGATTTTGTCGGGTTTAATCTTGATCCCCCTATTCGATACCATGAAGCCTAAAAATTTGCCTGATCCTACTCCGAAGGCACATTTCTTGGGGTTGAGCTTCATGCTGTAACTTCTAAGGATATCAAATATTTCCTGCAAATGGGTCAAATGGACTCTATGCGTAGGGACTTAACTAGAATGTCATCAATGTAAACTTCCATAGATTGGACTATTTGATGTTTTAACATCTTATTAACTAGGCATTGGTACGTAGCTCCTATGTTTTTTAGCCTGAAGGGCATTACGTTATAAGAGTATGTACCATACTTCATGATGAACGAAGTCTTTTCCATGTCCTCTAGGTTTATTTGAATTTGATTATACCCGAAATAGGCGTCGAGAAAAGTTAGGATCTCATGGTCGGCCATGGCATCAGTCAAACGATCGATATTGGGCAACGAGAATGAGTCTTTGGGTCATGTTTTATTCAAGTCTTTATAATCTGCACATTCTTAATTTATTTCCTTTTTTTGGGGCCACCACTACATTAGCCAACCATTTGGGTTATTTTACCTCCCTAATTTATCCTATTTTGAGGAGTTTTGTTACCTCGTCTTTGATGAACGCATGTTTTACCTCGGATTGAGGCCTCCTTTTTTGCTTCTCTAGTTTCAACCGGGGTCAACACTCAGTCGATGGGTGACTATTTCCAGCAAGATCCCTGTTATGTTTAAATGGGACCAAGCAAAGCAATCAACATTGTCAATAAGAAATTGGATGAGTTTTTTCTTAGTTCGGGGGTTAACCCCGTTCCCAATTATACCTTTCGATCCAGAAGATGCTTGATCAAGATGATCTTCTCGAGTTCTTCGACCATTGATTTTATTGCATCCTACTAGGGGTTAACGAAGGTCCAAGGGGTGAGGAAGTCTTCTTCGTCAACTTCGTTCGAATGCTCACAGACCACATGTTCCTATGGGGTCAGCCTATTCCCTAACTTATCCCAAACTCGGGGAGTCGATGTTGGTGCCATGTTGTTTACCGCAAACATCTCCCTTGTTGCATGTTGTTCTCCGTACACCATTTTTATACCATTTTTTATTAGGAACTTCATCATATGGTGAAGAGTTGATGGTACCGCACCATGTTGTCTATCCACGGTCCCCCAAGTAAGGTATTGTACCTTATGTCACCTTTGATTACATGAAACTTGGTGTCTTGAATGTACCAGACACGTTGACTAGGAGGATGATTTCTCTCTTCTTGTCTCGCTTGCCAGGTTGAATCCATTAAGGATTCGACTGGTGGGTATGATCTGATCGAGCAATCCGAGCTGCTCCACCACCTTTGACTCGATTACGTTAGCCGAACTACCTGGATCCACGAGCACACATTTAATTTGAATGTTATTCAAAAGAAAAGAAATTACCAGTGCATTATAATATGGCTGGGACAGGGCTGCGATATCTTCTTCTCTAAATATAAGAGTGTCCCCGGGTACATAGCTCTGAGTTTTATTTTCTGTTTTGATGGACACTTTGGCCCATTTGAACACTGGTCCCTGTGGGATGTCAGTTTCTCCAACGATCGTATGAACGATATGCTGAGGTTCTTATTGTATGTTCTTTCCATGAGGCCCATTACCGTTGTTTTTGTGTGTGTTCACTGAGTTAGATATTTATGGACCTAGAACAAAGATTATTGGACAAGAAAAAGCGTGAAGAGTAACTTTTTTTTCGAGAAAACTAGCACCAAAACAATCACTATTATTCTCAGCCCCATGGTGGGCGCTGAACTGTTAACCTTGAAAATGGTATTTATAATTATATTTGATTTTGTGGTTCTAAAAATAAGTGATTTATTTTAATACTAGTTTTTAGGCAATAGATGATAAGTGAAAGTAAAGAAAATAAGAAAGGCAAACCAAAGCTATTGTAAAATCGAGCCTCGAGCTTGCTGGAACAGAGGTTTCAAGGCCTATTTAGGTCAGTTGGTAATGAGCTATTAATGAAGAATCAATGATAATGAAGGCCTCAAAGATGGCCTTCTGTGTTAATAATTAGCATTAAATGAAGAACAATAAATGAACAATGAATGAAAAATGAAAGAATAAGCAATAAATGTGTAAAATAATTGTTCAAACGAAGAGGGCAGAGAATGTTGTATTCAATGATAATCTGAATCCTATACAAGATGACATGGGTCGTCTTTAAGTAGAAGGGGGTGGGGGGACCCCTTCGTAGTACATATCTATTAATGATGGGGAAATACTATTGGTACAGCTATATAATGGCTCAGTACTGATTTGTCCTATTCTGGCAGGCCCTGTCAGTTTTGATCACGTGCCCTTGAAAATTTCTCACCTTTCTATGATGGTCATCGATTTTCATGTTGCCTCGAGGTTTTCTATGATTAGTCTTTGGTATAACCTCTCGAGGCGAGTGCTTCGATGATGAGCCCTAGATCGCGCTTCGTGTCTAACGAGGCCGAGCTCGAAATACCATAGAAGCCTGAAAACCGACCTCCCTTGATTTTGACTGTATACAGTATGGAAAGATTTTCCATAGGTATAGAGTAGTCTCATGGGATTAAACAACAATGTAAATATAACTTCCTCGCTTCATCACTCTCTATATGATCGTATGAAAGCTTCAAAGATGTAAATACATCTCACAATCCTGTGATGATGTTTGGTAGGACTGACCTTAGTTATGCAAGTCCACCTATCCAAATTTCCTTCATTTTGTCCTTTAATGTTCTTGCAAAAGTTAATACTGCAAGGGCTAATCCTCCACCACATTCCTTTGCAATTTTATTCAAGACAGGATCATTGATTCTATCACCACATTGCAATAACTATTGCAGACACAATCTTATTAAACAAGTTTTTTCCTTCGACCTTTGCAATAAATTTTTCTACCATTATCGACTTGCCAACACCACCCCGACCACATATCGCAATCATATTGATCTCCTCATCATTTAGAGATTCAATGATATTAGCCAAGGCTAATTGTCTTGACAAACCATCATCAAAGTTTATCTTGCTCCTAATCCACGACTCAACAGGAGGACCAAGATGGGTAAATTTCTCATAATTTCTCCCATTCTTTTTTGGTTGAATGAAAGTATTATTCATCTTCTTAGATTTCCTACTCAACCCAAAATCAAACCTTGCCTTCAACACCCTTTTCCAATATCAACTTTACTTGGAAAAAGTGGTCACTTTTTGGATTTGAGTTGTATTTTTTAGCCAGTTCTTAACACCATCTTAATTTGATTGTATCTGGAATAGGCATCGAGGAAACTCATTAACTCGTGCCCGACATTGGCGTAAATCGTTTGATCGATGTTCAACAGTGGGAATGATTCTTTTAGGCAAGCCTTATTCAAATCTTTATAATCTATGCACATTTGAAATTTGTTATTCTTTTTTGGAACTACAACTATATTAGTTAGCTAGTCGGGATACTTTACCTCCCCGATCAAACTGATGTTAAGTAACCAAGTTACCTCTTCTTTAATAAATATGTTTTTGACCTCGGCTATCGGGTGCTTCTTCTGCCATACCAGTGGGATGCTTGGGTCCAGGCTTAACATGTACACGGACACCTCTAGGGGGATACCTGTCATATCCGTGTGCGACCATGCGAAACATTCAATGTTAGTTTTAAGAAAATTAATAAATCCTGACCTAAGCTCGGGGTTGAGTCATGTTCCCAAGTGAAATTTTCTCTCTTTGAATTTCTCAAACAAATCCACTTGTTTGAGTTCCTCTGCTGTGGACCCGGTCATGTCTGTCTTTTTCGGTACCTGAAAGTATCTTAGTACCTGGTGGGATTCCGATGACTCATCCCATTTGTCATCTTGTCTTGGCTCGATAGTACCCATCGTCTCCTGCAATTGCTATTTCTTGAATTCCTTCCCTTTACTACTAAAAACCGATACCGTATTCAATTCCATCACTGCCGGTTGATCTCCTCTTATTAGATTGATTCCTTCTAGAGTCGGGTATTTCAGCAGTTGGTGATATTTCGATGGTACGACCTTCATCTCATGTAACCATGGTCTATGATAATTATGTTGGAGCTCATGTCTCCTTCCACCACTTCAAATAAGGTTGTCTTTGTGACCCTTTCGGCATTCGTGGGCAGCAGGATCTTCGTTCGGGTTGTCACACTCTTCAAGTTGAACCCAATGAGGAGCTTTGTTTCCGTAATGATGCTTGTGGTTAATTTGTCTTGTTCCAGAGCTCTCCATTGAATGATGTTGGTTGAACTTTCTCGGTCAACCAAAACACGTTTAATCTTGAAATCTAAAATATTAAGAGAAATTACCAGAGCATCATCATGTTGTAGAAGAAGTTAATCAGTGTCTTCTTTCGTGAAGGTGATTTCGTCTTCGACTACTTCCCCGAGTCTCTTTTGTGAGTCACTGATACTTTTATCTTCTTGGCTGCCGAGAAATTTATACTGTTGATCTCATACCCCCCAAAAATGATATTGATAGTTAGTCGAGGAGTCTCTTCCCCTATATTTGAAGGTTATGCATTGTCTCGGTTGTGGCCGTAATTGTTCTTGTCCCGGTCTCTCAAAAACTTCCTGAGATGGTCGTTATTTAGAAGTGTCGCTCTTCCTCGCGTAGATGCCGGAAATCCCTAGTTATGTGACCGTGAGTTTCGTGATATTCATACCATAAGTTTGGATCTCTCTGGTTGGGATCAGATCTGATTGTCCTTGGGAACCGTGCTTCCTTAATGTTTCTCATTGCTGATATTAGCTGAATTATGCTGATGTCGAAGTAATAATCTGACAACCTGGGATATGAGGAATCCCAGGTCCCTAGTCCCTCTTTCTTGTAGCGAACTGTTGTTCTGACCGCATTCAATTCTTCTATCGGAAGCAAACCTATTGGAGGACCGGAACCCTTAAGTGTGGCAGCATTGTTTGACTTTATTGGATGATATTTTGTTTGGATTTGCGTGATTGACAGGCTAGAGCAAGGTTATGATACGATTTGAGGTTAAAACTAGCCCGGAAGGGGGTAAGTCTCTTGGCTAATCTTGTTAAGAGGAAAAACATTAGGATTTGACCTAATTGATATGTGTTTAAGGTATTGATGGCAGTGTATGTATAGGGTGGTGAGCTTATATGAACTTACCAAGTTTATATCATGTTCGAGGTAGAATTGAGATACTTTATGCCTTATTTTGATTATGTGCTCATCTTGATTCATGATTTATTTAGTTTATACGACTACGTTCTCTCTCTTATTAATGATAAATATCATGACTAGGTTTATGATTATTTATGAAGTCATGGGAGCTTGTTCTTGATATGCTGAATTGCCTGAATCATCCTTAGTCATATAGAAATTCCACGAGCACATTTCTGCATTACTACTATTAAGTCATTGTGTATCTTTTATCTATTAATTCTTGGGCACGTGTATATGTATTATGTTTGTATACTTTATTTGGACTGAGATTGTGACATGAAAGGCAAGGAAGTCCAATTGAAATACAGTTATGGAATAGGACATGATAAGCGGAGTTTGACTATAACTAAGCTATCAAGCTTCTTTTTGTGATTGGATTTGGTACCGTCCCTCCAGATTCAGGTGATTACCCATGTTACTTTTGACCCTGTGGTCATGTTAGATACATGGATTGTGTATCGGGTCGATATATGGACTTTGTATCTGATTTTAGTGATATATGGATTTAGTATCGGGGTACATGGATCTTTTACCGGTCATGGTAAAAGATAGAGTTTTGAGCATGCATATACATCCTTGATTCATTTAGAAGCATTAATTTAAATTCTAATTATTGCACTCCATCGATTAAAGAATGCAATCTTTAAATACGATATCTAAGCAGCGTCATGATTATCTCTTCAACCAGAAATACATGCTTTATATCTCTTTACTATTTGATATCTTTGAAATCATGAGGATATTTATTGTTTTAGTTCCAAGCTCTATTATTTATATTTGTGTTATAACTATCGTGATGCCTATAAAATCGCCAATACTTATTTGAGGTTAAGCATTATACTTACTAGGTACCCACTACGGTATACTCGTGCTAAGTTTGTGCACATCATTTTTTGTAGATTCTCAGATGGGTTCTAGTGGAACCTCTTGTTGAGCCTAGGCGATTGCTTAGAGACTTAGGGCAAGCTACACCTCATGGGTTTTTTTTGTGCAGTGCCCGAGTTCCTATCCTTATCAATCTCCTATCTTTTTTCTTTCTCTCAGACATTTTTGATTATGTACTAAGACTTGCAATTATTCAGTAGTTGCTCATGTACTTGTGTTACCTAGATGTTGGGGATTGTACTGTTTTGATCATATTAGAATCATGTTGTGATTGTATTTGATATTACAGTGTCCCGAGATTATTCTAGTTTTTATTTATGATATGACCTTCTTAATTAAGGGAATCTGGTGAATATTTTATTGATTGTGAGTGGGCTTACTTAGTAAGTATGTATAGGGACCATCACAACCAGATGTGAGATTTTAGGTCGTGATAGTTTGACCTTATTGAGTATTATTTGATTGAATTTGAGCTAGTTGGAGAAGATTTCTAAAGGAAAGTGATTGCATAAGGTTGAAGCGGTACCTGATAGTGTTACATCTCTTTGCTAACATTGTTAAGATGAAATTCACCAAAAAAATAGACTTGATTGTTATGTGTTACTTGAGTTAGGGGTAGTGTACATGTGAGGTAACTAGTATATATTTACGAACCAAGGTTATACAATATTTGGAGTAGTTTTAGGTTTCTTTATGTCTTGTTTGATTATGTATTTTTTCTAGTGCATGATTTATGTTATTGTATGACTAGGTGGCTTCTTATTCATACTAGAGATCATGTCTAGGTTTATTATTCCTTATTTGAACATGATGACTTGTTCTTGATATTTTGAGATATGTTATTTAATCATAGTCATATCTTACTCTCATGAGTACATATATATGCATATTTATTTCTTATATCCTTGTGCACCATAACTATATTATCTTCACGCATATGCATACATCACTACTTATGAATTCAGTTTTATGAGAGAAATTATGGCACAATGGTACTTTCCATATGGGTTAAGGTTATTATAGTACTGTGAGATACTTAGGCATATTGAGACATGATACTAATTACTTATCTATTATGATACAGACACTTGTATATGGATCCTTCCCTCTGAAGTTAGGTGATTACCTATGTTACTTTGGACCTTATGATGTCGAACATGCGAATTGTATTTGTAAGAGGAATTTATGTCAGGCATCGGTATAGTGATCAGTGTGTGTGGATTCGTACTGGTTCTGCGGAAAGTTTGAGTCTGAGCATGCATATATATCATGAACTCATGTAGAAGTGACCAGCGTAAAATACATTATATAAATACTAAATCTCGCTAGCCAAAGTTAGTATAGTTAATGTTTCATCTCTACAGGCATTGGATTAAATATTGTTCTAATGCATAACACAATTCAGGAGGAACAAACCTTTGATTTGGAATGATTAAAACTGCAACTAACAAACTAAAATTATAACTAAGTCAAATTGATCACAGGAAATTAGAGAGTAGAGCAAATAATTGGTTATTAACAATATAAGAAATAAGGGTCATGACATGATAGATGCAGAACTGCTATCCCAGATTTGATATTGTTAAATTTCACTCTAAAAGTTCTTTTTATTCTCACCAATTCAATATGTTATTAACTTATTGTTCACTATGGATTTCAACTTATTATGTGCTCTCTTTTGCTTGGGTTTTATGTCGAAAATACGTAAAGGTATTCCTGAAAACTGACTTAATGTACTTGCTGGCAAGGTTTGGTCAAAATGGGGCAAAGAAGCCATAATCAACTCATGGAGGAGTTAAACTGGTACAAATCCAAAGCTGGAACTAGAGAGCTGATAGCGGCAAAAAAGAGCGGTCGCGTAAGGACCATTACTGAGGCGGCCAGAAATACGCGGCCCGTAAAAGTGAGATTCAGCGAAGCTATTTTGGGCACAAGATTGACCATTGACAGCGATGGAAAAGCGCGGCTGCGGAATATCTGGCACGGTTGCGATGGTATTTTCGCTGAGAGCGTACTCCGAGCTTCAAAGACCTCACAAGTTAAGCTTGACTGAAGAATACGGTCCGCGTCCAAATTACGCGGCCACGAATTAAGTTAACACGGATGCGGTGGATTTTACACTGTCCGCAAAATAGGCCCCAGTCCAGCTAAAAATATGGAGAAATGCGGACCGCAGTCATTATTACGCGATCGCGATAGATTAGGTGCAGACGTGGTCATAAATTACGCATCCACGAAACCTCTACAAGGGCATTTTTGTCCAGGAAATTAAGCCTAGTATAAATAAATCTTTTTCACATTTTTAGGGTATGTAATATTTTGTTGAGCATGTGAACGGCTGGTTTTTACCTTTTTGAGTAATCTTATAGTAGATCTATCTTCAATCCTTATATTTTCTTCTTGTAATTAAATATTATGGCTTATATTTCATCTTCATTTTTTATTTCTACTGTTATTGAGTAGCTAAACCCATAGTTAGGGTTGTGACCCAACCCTAACGTGGGTATTTAATGGGTCTTGAATTTTGGGGCATAATTATTTATGAGTTAGTGATATTTAGCTTTATTCATGCTTTAATTGTATAATTGGTGGTTGCAAAAACTGATTCGTGCCTTGATGACTTAGACTCCTCTTGAGAAAGAAGGACTAAGTCTAGGAAAATTATGTTAACAAGGAATTGGGGAGCATTCAAGAGATTGATAACCCTAATTAAAGGGTTAAACCTAGAGATAGTAATACCCGACTTGAGCCAATATTATTTGTTATGCATGAACTATCACGCAACAAAACCTGAGGAGCGCGACCGGCGCTCAACCGAGTAAACCCGACAGAGCAAGCCTGGCAGGTTTCATACATACTACCCAACCCAACTTATAATTAAATAAGGGATAGACTCCATTAATCAAATTCTATCAGCATATAATTACTGATTTCCATTCCATTTTCATTAGCAACTTCATTTCGCCACTTTAAGGGTATTACAAGTTATATACATCACTGCCAAACATCAATATTTCTATTTTTATTTCCAATACCCGATACTACCCACAACCTGTCTACGGAGCCTCTAAATATAATTAAAGAATAGTATAGAAATGTCGGCAACAAGGCTCCGGCTACACCTTACACAAATACAAATAATAAGACTCTGGGAAGAACGGCGGCATAAGCCACGCCGGGCCCCGAGGGGAAAGGGGCTCACCCATACAGCTGGCGGAAAGTGGAGAAGGTGCTACTGCCGGTGGACTGGAGTGCCTGCTATGGATCCACCAACAATCATAACATGAATGTAGTGCCGCCGGAAAAAGGGACGTCAGTACATTTGAATTGTACTGGTATGTATAACTAAATACCATTTTATTAGAAAGAACTATCAAACAGATACAAGAAAATAATATGGGCAAATCAAATAAGCAATTCATATAATCTTTCATACAATTTCCACAACATAGAATAGCGCATTTCTGTCACATGTTCACCACTGTTCTCATTACCACCGCCATCTCGAGCAGAGTCCGGTCACGACCCGACCGGCTAGGTCACCTCATTGGAGGCATTACTTTCAATCAATATTTCATTTCCCTTATCCGGAATTCAGTGTCAGCACATTACCACGCGGCATGATGTCCGATCACGACCCGATCGGCTAGGTCACCTCATTGGAGGCATTACTCGATTCTCATGAGTCAACACCTTCAAATCTTTATTCCACACATATCATAACAATTACTGGACACTCATGGCCACCATCATCACATCGTTTTCCCTTTCCAACATTTGTTTTACAAGTTGTGATCATAGATACATATATCAAAGATAATTCAAGTTGCAATCACAGATAGTGAGCACATAGCTAGCATAAATAATTCTTTGTTTCAATGTCGTCTTATAGCCCAAGTATTTCAACACATAACCGTTCTTTTCATCATTATCTAATTATCAAGATTGGTACATCATTCACATTGGGGCACATCCTTCACGAATATGTATAGATATATGCAAATCAATTAATGCGTAGTAACAATCAATACACTAGCCAATTCAACTCTTACCACACTTTCGTAAATGACCACGAAGCTCAATTTCTAATAAAAAGAGGGTTTTAGCCATACATACCTCAATAAAGCTTTCCTTACTCTTTTACAAATTTTCGGAACTCTTAGCACGTCGATCTATTGAGTAAAAATTACAAATTAAATCGAAAATTAGAGATGAGATTGAGACTCTAGCTTGGTTCAAGCATATTGACAAACCCTAGAGGGGCAATATGATCTTAGGTCCCTTTTTAGAGCAATTCATATCACTTTGTACCCCTATTTAATTCACCACCTCCCACTNAGATGAAGGTCTAGGGGTCTTCACTTGATTTTCTTCAAGGATTTAGCCCAATCTTATGGAGTAATTTGATGGGGAGACTCTCCCTCTCTAAGAACCCTTTCTCTCTCTCTCTAGAAATGCTCAGAAGAATGCTCAAAATGAGCTATAACACCAGATATATCGATATGGAAGTCGGGTTAAAAATTAGAAAAAATGGAGCCCCGAGTCAAATATGCAATCGCAGAGTTAACATGTGGTCTGCATAATGGACCGCAAAATGCTCCCCAAAAACTAAACATTTTGACTCAGTCTGCGGTAAGAATGCAGTCTGCATTCGTGTTCTGCGGTCGCAAAGTGCACCGCAGAACTGACCCTCGCAAAATTCAAAGGAAAATATGCGACGACTATGCGGTCCGCATTTTGATTACGCGACCGCATTTCGACTTCTATTTTAACCAACATTCTACCTCACTCTGCGGCAGATATGCGGTTCGTATTTCGATTATGAGACCGCATTTCTTGCATTTTTCTGGAAACTTATTGTTGACTTTTTAATGCATTATTCAATCCAAAATGGTCCACTCGCCGCGAAGCATATTTATTAATTGCTAACACATTCTCCTAACTTGGCACCACGGGATCCGGGTTTTCGAGTAGATATTTCACGGTTCCTTACATCCTCCCCCACTTAAGATCATTCGTCCTCGAATGAGGATCAAGGTTCACTTATTAACAGTCTTAGTGCAATCTTCCCCTCCTCACAACCCGAAACAGGTTGACAGTCCCCAATTTAGCTAACTCCCTAGATTTTCGAAAATTTTCCTAGAGTTTCCTTTGTAATTTGGACATTTCCACCTATCAGAAAGCCCCCAAAACATATTTCCAAGCACCATTACACTGTTCCTATCATGTCTACAAATGGTATACAATTCATTACCCCCAACAATTGCACGTATTCAATCACATTCCCACATCCTTCACATAAATTAGTCACTTCAATGAGTCTCGTATAAGTTAACCGTTTCATCATACTACATTCGTTTCGATTAATCATTACCAATCTACACTAGTATTAGTTGTTTACTTATCACATAAGTCCCTATAAACATTCATTTACTAAAAAGGGTTTTGCATGACCTAAACAATCACAACACATAACATTCTTACACCACTAGAGGGATTGCAATAGTAAAGCATTTAGGGTAGATATGGGGTGTATTTGCACCAAATGGAACACAACACTAGTTTGCTTAGAGATAAGAGTTCGCACGATCACTACTAGACTTGTTCGAACAGATGGGGATATTTTTCTTTCATTTCATCTTCCGCTTCCCATGTGGCTTTCCCAACTCGATGAAGCACCGCAATATTAATATATTGATGACAAGAACCTCGGCATTACAAACACTACTTTATCACAATGATACTTGGCATGGACTGCACACATAAAAACCAACTGCTAAGCAATCAAGAGAAAATATTTTATTTCCATAACACTTTCGGTCTTCAATGGCCTCTTATATCTACGGACTTCCCCAGAACACATTCACGGTAGCAATTTTGATCTCTAAACTTGCTTAACAAGGGTAACAAGTAGATATTTTGCATAAGCTAACTATCCACTAACTCCACCTTCATTAATTTCCACCGGAATGATACGCAATTAATCTCCACCCATTTCTTGGACATGAACATGTGGATCCATAAAATATATGGCGAACAACCATGGGGACACTTCATACTCCTAGTACGGCCTACTGTGGAATAAATGTATGCTACCTTTATTATCAACTCACATACATATTCAGGGGAAAACATTGAAAATAGTCTGCTCACCCTCCAAACTCTAGGGCTCTAGGCGAACACTCCCACTAAACCCTTGATGACCTTCAATGATTACCCTAAGATGTGTTATCATAAATTGACCATAAAATTACCTATCCAATATACATATGATCACACTGTGAAACTCCATCTTTGACTCATCTCAATTTACAATACCCAATGGATCTAATACAGTGAGGAACAACAGAGTTCAAGATCAGGCTGGAGTTATTCAGGAATCCATTAATGTGCTGAGTGGAGCACTTCATGGGGTTATATGCCAAGATGCACAGAAGGTTACTTCTAGCAATACTAGCGTGGTTAGTTATTACGAGGACATCAATTATTAGACAAATAAGTCATAGGGGTAACTCGTTCATTGGCAATAGGATCCACTAAGGAGGAATATCCGAGTACGTGAACCACTCGTTTCCTAGAGTGTAGGGAAAATCCATTTATCAAGAATAAGAATACTCTGGCACCTTGAACGTGATACGGGTTTCAAAATACATGCTGTTGAATTACACTCTTAACATTACTTGACACACGAAATCTATGCCACAAGCCCATGAGGATGAAGAGAAATTGAACGCTTATGAGATTATCATATTTCAGCTTAACCCCTTCCTGAGAATTGATCATATACGAGGGAACTAGAGATACGACCAAACTTGTCTTTCAAATCGATATGCTCATGATATGTGCAAAAATTTGAGGGCATCTAATCTCATCATTTTGTCAAGTAAAACCACATGGCTCGGACATCTAGATGTTGGGAAGAAATCATGCACTGGTTAGAGGCATTCTAATGGTTAGCATGATGCTCCAGGGAGAAAAATAAATGACACTCCTATCCTCCCAGGGAGGTATAATACCAAGGGTAGTAGAACTATCCTCATATGGAACTGATATAGTCAATTATTCTAGAAGTCGAGTGAGAAGAAAGTCATGTAACCCAACCAATCCGACCCATTTAAGACTTTGTAAAAAGGTATACACTTTGGTTTGAAATCATGGAAATTGAATCCCAAAATTCTAAGGAAAATCATTACTTTTGAAACCCATGAGACAAGCCCTCGTAGTCTTAGAAAATCAATAATAGTGATGAGAAGGTACTTAAAACCATTACGAGTTGGTATAGAACAAAGCCTTGAAGTGCCCATATGGATAAGTTTAAAAGAATGAGCCATCGTAATGCATTTATCAGGAATAAGCAACCTTGGTCGTCTAGTCACAGGGACAAGCAAAGCAGGTAAATGATAGTCAGAAAAGCATCTACGAGGAGTACTAGCATTATTTATTTATTCTAACAAAAGGAATATGTCGCCACCCTTGATGCTATAAGACTTTCTCTTTTGATGCCATGAAACATAAAATGAGTCTTTTACAATGAGAGTTATAGATGAAAATAGATGGTAAGGCAGCACAACTAGGAGCACCACTTGGAATCGACAAGCTTAAACAGAGTTGAAGACATTAGAAATCTGTAGAAAAGGGGAACTTTATCCACTCTCAGGGCGCTTGTATAGTACATAAAAGCAAGGTTAATTAAATCAGATCATATCGTTGGATAACTAGTCGAGACATCGAGGTAATATCACATCGAAGATTACGGGTACACAACACACGATGCAAGACAACTGAAAAGAAAGGAAAGGAGCCTTATGGAAGTAACCTTTACATTGTAACCACTAGGAATGGTGGTAATATAAAGCGATTATAAGAAGCTACATTTTTTTGAAAGAAGGTCTCTCTCTATGTGGTCACGTGATGTATAGCTCCAGAATTCAAAAATCCAATAATATTTAGCGACTTTACTTCATAATGAAGCTCTACAACACACTTCTATACAACCAGCTATTACGAGCCATATTGGGAGATGTTATAAGACATGACCGAGAGAAAGGCTTTTACATGTGAATGTGTCACTAGGTGTATTTCTCCTTGGTCAACCCAAAACCTATAGGCGAAAGTTATTCTGATGAGCAGATCGTTGGACTAACACATGTTTAGATAATCCATTATCGAGAGAAGATCATTCGATCTTAGCAATTGTGACATTCTATCAACCCTTGATGAACTTGAAGTGATATGAGAACCCAATGAGATAGTATAGAATGATCATAGAGGGTTTGTTGATGCTCTTAATGAGTTCTTCATAGATTTTAACTTGGGAACTACCCAGATGCTATTGAAAGACAGAAAAACATGAGAAACTGGCGTTGTGCTATAATAACCCCCAAAGGTGTGCTTGGTCTTGACGGAGAGCCTATCAAGGATTCTTACAAGACAGAAAGTGTTACTATTACTCATAGAAGGATATGTTCTCTCATGGTTATCGAACAAATGTGAGAAAACTAGCAGAATGAATTCACTAACTAAAGAACACAATTAACACGTGTTATGGAGGTGTAACGGGGAGATAACCATTTGTTATAAGTTGGACACGCTTCTGCTATATTAGCTCCCAACTGCAATATACAACCATGCCACGAGCAACCACAATACCAGGACAAGGTGAGCTACTTACTGCGAGATGTCCCAAGTGGACGCGAAAGTTATGGCAACACATGATCTTCCTATGAAGTGGATGTGAGGATCTCAATTTTTCAGAGGGACTTTATATTCATGCACACGGTGACCATTTCGATTGACATGCACTCATGTGAGGTGTTAAGGTATGCTCTTATGTTACTAGGCAGTGAGAAGCTTTCATGTTGGCATTCGCAAAAGAGTAGATTGACTGTTCAAATCATATAAGCCAAATACACAACTGAGTAAAAGAGTGACTCGAGAAGGATCTCAATGCTGGGATGCTTTGCATGGAACTTGAAACCACATATTTAAACTTTACGATGGTGCATGTATAGGCACAAGCGAGTAGATTTTTCCCATTTAAATAAAAGATTTCGTAAGGATTTCATCGGATATAGTACCTCGGTGAGAATTTAGGAAAAGCAAGTAGGAAATATCAATCCTAGAGTTATAACTCAATTCAAGGGCATAATTATAGGACTTAATTCCAAAGAATGTAAATAAGAGAATTCATAATAGAGTGGGTTCACGAATAGTGCATCTCGTTCAAAAGAGTCGATACACGCAATGTTTCGTTATTCAACACCTTGTTAAGACCACATTTATGAGAACTCTTCAATATGGATGTACATATACAATAAGTAGAAATTCTGATTGGACTCACTTAACGACGTTAGGTTGGAAGGGAAATAGATTAATCGATACCCCTCGACTCCACATCTCTAACGTACGTAGGTCACAAGATGACATACCTCATGATCTGATAGTGCAGAGACATCAGAAGGGACAAAGACACTCCCTTCTTAACGATATGTTTTACCAACCTATCCATATCTCAATACATTCCCCTAACAAGTCCTTGGGCAATCCCCTCGCACTCAATGGTGGGATCAATCCCTCCCTATATGCTTCAGATTCGCGGATTATGGCATCAAGGTTCCCAATCTTGAGAATAAGACTTAGAGAGGAAATTAGCTCCCTAACTTGAGCTCTATTGCACGATTGGAGTATCAAAGAAGGGTTAAATTCCTAAATGTCTGAATAGCCTCCAACTTATAGATGTGGTCGACAATACACCGATAAGAAGGACTCTACTATACATGGCTCCGAGACATCATAGAACACTTTAAAATCTTAGGCTCTGATACCAAGTTTGTCACGCCCCAAAACCCGAGGAGCGCGACCGGCGCTCAACCGAGTAAACCCGACTTACAAGCCTGGCAGGTTTCATACATACTACCCAACCCAACTCATAATTAAATAAGGGATAGACTCTATTAATCAAATTCTATCAACATATAATTAATGATTTCCATTCCATTTTCATTAGCAACTTCATTTCTCCACTTTAAGGGTATTACAAGTTATATACATTACTGCCAAACATCAGTATTTCTATTTTAATTTCCAATACTCGACACTACCCACAACCTGTCTACGGAGCCTCTAAATATAACTGAAGAATAGTACAAAAATATCGGCAACAAGGCTCCGGCTATACCTTACACAAATACAAAAAATAAGACTCTGGGAAGAACGGCGGCATAAGCCACGCGGGGCCCCGAGGGGAAAGGGGCTCAACCATACAGCTAGCGGAAAGTGGAGAAGGTGCTACTGCCGGTTGTGAGCACGTGATTTTTGCCATATATGTTACTCCCAAAAATTCAAAATAAAATAATTTTGTTTGTTTTGCAATTGTTGTGAATTTTGTGACATTTTTCTTGTATTGTTTGCATTTGTTTGTGCATGTTTATTTGTTTAAATTAATAAAAATACAAAAAATATGTCGCATTTATATTTAGGATTTAATTTTACAATTAGGGATCGATTAAATAATAATTTTTTGATTTACGAGAATGAAAAAATCATAAAAAAATATGTATTTTTGCATTTTTAGCATATAATGTCCAATTGTGTGATTTTGTTGTTAATTGATATTTAATTAGTGGAATAATTTTTATTAGGAGTTAATTAGTTATTTTTGATAATTCAATTAGGTCTTGTAATTTAATTTAGGATTTTTAACNAAAATATGAAAGGGCAATCGGATTGGGCCTCTTACTCTAATTTGAAATATCCCAGGCCCAAACCAAATACCACTTACCCCAGCCAATGACCATCCACCCTGTCTTACCCATGAACCAAACGACCCCCCCTTCTTTTCATTTCATTTTTCATTCCCCAACCCTAAATCCCTTTCAAGACCCGCCTCCCCTTCGCCATTCTCGCCGCCAGACCTCTCACGCCGCTGACCAACTCCACGCCGGCAACCATCCACTCCATCGTCACTCCTCACTGCTCACACACACACACACGGTCAGAAACAGTGGCGATATGGGTTTTCGTTTGAACGAAAGCCAGGCAGAATCGCGGTTGAGTCAAGGTCGTTTGGTTTCGTTTGAGGTCGCCAGAAGTGTCGAGGTTCAATCCGAGCAGATTCGCAGTACTTGTTCGATTCTTTTGCTGCTGTATTTCAGCTTTCCTTATGAGTTCATTCGTCGGAATTCTTATTAAATTGTAATCGTCGGAGATTCAAATACATTGGAAATCAATTCAGGTTCATCTGTTTTCTCTTTTTTTTAACGTGTTGTTTGAATTTCATGGTGATGAGCATGATTTGTTCTTGTTCTGCTTTTCTTCAGTAATTGTGACGATAACGTTTACTGTTTCTGAATTTTAGTAATTTCAATACTTTTAGTTTGATAGATTTTATTCTAGTCTTGATTTGATTCTATTTATATTTAGTTTTAATAAGTATTGGTTAGATTTCCTATTAGCTTTTATCTCTTAGTTAGTCTAATTTGGTGTTTCAAATCTGTTTTGGTGTTGTTTGATTTTGTTTGAATGAATTAATACTTCTGTTCGTTTATTTAGTTTAGTTTTACTTGTTCATTCAATTTAGTGCTCATTTGCAATTCAATTAGGCTTAAGGTTTGGATATAGCTGAGTAGTGTAGTTGAAGTAACTTTAGTTAGATTTTAACTTAGGTTAGTTTATTTGGTTGGGTTATTAGTTTGGGAAATTCAGGTTTCCAGTAGCCAACTTGGGGTCTGCTAATAGTGCTAATGTTGCACTACTGATTTTAATAATAGTATTATGATATTATAGCACTAATAAGGGCCTCTAACTTGGGTAGAGGATACAAGGTATATATTAGTTAATAAACACTAACTTAGTGGGATGATAAAAAATGAAAGACAACTAGTAGTGGAGACAACATTTACTGATTTTAAGGGTTGATATAATATAATTAATTGAACTTAGTGCCAGAAAAGGAGGAGAAAAAGGAGATTGAAAGCTTATAAGATCTGAGCAAAACATTCTGCCAAATGGGGGATATACAGACGGACAGACAGACTAAAAAAAAGTTTTTTTCAGCTCTAATTCCTCCCAAAACTCCCTTTAAGTTTTCAAATCTAAAGTAGAAGTTCAAATTTAAAAAAAAAAAACCAAAAAAATCTAACAATAATCTTCGAAAAAAAAAAAAAA
>MU687414.1:43364-86585 GCA_026770625.1 Nicotiana glauca | reverse complement strand
CTTAATTCAAGTATGCTACTTAACTAGGAAGGCCCAAAACCCATTTTATTATTAAGAAAAGAATGGTCGAAGTTGCGCGAACGCATATAATCACGAGTGTTCATTATTTTTGTTAAATTTTAAGATTATTGCAGTGTCATACCAGTATATTTTCCTTTTTTGTTCAATCCTAGATCAATTCCCCAAAATAACTGGCGAACCACAACTCCCTTTATGCAGCCTATACATTTAACACTTTAGAACACAAAAAGGATTTTAAACAACGATGAACACCTCCTGAAACATCAAGCTCGATCCATCCCCAGAAACATCCCTAACGGTATTGTAAGCAGGTGTTCCTATTACCAGTTCCCTGGTATTTAACCTCTTAAACAATGATGTTGCAGCATTCATCATGCAATTTACCGAAAACCAAGTCTCATTAATTACTAATAGAAACAATTATCATACATAGAAAGCAAGCAAGAATTATGTACGCACAATAATAATTTGTAGGAATCACATCATGGGGAGAAGGACTTAAGAAACTCATTTTTGAACAGGACATCTCTTGTTAAATAGGAAGTTAATTAACAGAGACCAAATCTATGAAAAACACAAATGGGACGAACAAACACATAAAGTTGAAACAAATCTTGGATCAAAGCAGAAAACAACGAGCCAATCGTCATGTAAGATATACGCAGATCGAGATATCAAACAAATAATCGTGATAAGTTTAGAGGGGCCTTAACCAATTTTTGTTCAATCTACCAAAACAAAATGAAACAAAGCGACAAAGCAAACAAGCTTGATACTTGCTAACTGACCCATGAGTTAACTACAACTATTTTTCTCTTACTTTTGGTGAGGGACACGGGAAATAGAATTTGCTTACCCTTCAAATGAACAAGTATAGCATCAATTACTACCGAAAACAAGAGCCAAGAAAATAGGGCATCAAGAACAACTGAAGATCCAACAAACACAATTCATGAATCCGAGCATCGACGGGCGTGGATTGAGCTCGAAATTATCCAAAGGAACTGAATACAAACTATGATAACTCTGTTAAATATCAATTTCAACCATAGCAAAGGAGCAAGCAAGACATGTAGACATTATCACTAGACACGATCATTAGCTTAGCATTTTCAGAGAAGAATCAAGTCCGAAGTAAACTAAGCTAGATGATTGCACTTCTTACTAAAACTGGCCGGCGACTTAACTCGTCATGACCACACTGAATCAACGACACACACAGATTATCAATAACGAATTCAGTAACCTCAAACCAACGGGAACGCACCGGGGTGTTTGTGAAAGTCACGAGAAAATAGGTCACTAATCAAAATTCACTTAACGGTAAGTTTCGATCGAACAAATCAGAACAATCAACAAAAACTCAAGAAAAATAGCATTTCAGATTCTGTTATGAACAATATAGTAATACAATTAGAGAAAAAGCATGGGGATGAACCTGAATGCGAACAATTTCAATCTAGTATGTTCAAAGATGAATATAGGCAGACAGGCATCAAAATCTGAACGTGCAACAGAACGAGAACAAGACAGCAATAATCAAACCGGAACCGTGAACCTCAAACGACACTCGCCACTTCAATTGAACTCAAGTGAAAAACTAAAATCATAAGAAGAAAGATGGTCATCAAAACCCAAAAAAACTTGAAATATTCAACCCTTTCTGCCCGGATTCTTCCGTCCAATTTTCCCTAATCTATTTTTGTTTTCAGCTTCTTTGCTAGTATGTGTTGTTGTTGCTAGCATTTGGGATCAAGGATTTTGGTTTTATTGTTGATGAAGGAGATCGAAGGGGGAAGGGTTTGTGTTTTCGATGGGGGAGGTGTTTTGGGTTTGGGAAGGAATCGATTTCTGACTGGAGAAGGGGAAGTGCGAAGAAGATGATCCTAGGGGGGTCGTTTGGGGTCATCCCTACTGTTGCGGCTGCCTGTCTTCTTCCTTCTATAGAGAGCAGAGAGTCGCTGAAGATGGAGATCCATAGGGTCACGCAATTTGCATGTCTCTAATATGTGAAAGCTCCGATAATTTTTAGGTGAATGGGGCAGGCGGGTTGGGTTTTAGGGCATGGGTTGGGTTTAGTAGTGGGTTGGGATCATTTAATTTCAATTGTTTTTGGGCTAAATTTGTCCAGTTAGCCCAATTCTTATTTTGTACTATATATTCTTGTATTGTATTTTGTATTGTATTTCTATATTTCTTTTCTTTTGCATTTTTGTAATTATTTTTTCTAATTTTATTAAATTGTTAAACTAATTAAATTCTAAAATTTATTTAATATTTATTTTATAGCAATTTTCAATTAAAACATTAAGATGCTATTTTTTTTATTTTTCTTAAAATTTTTTTTTCAAAATGCATTAATACTAAAAATGTAAAAATTAAAAATCCTAATGCATATGCATATTTTTGTATTTTTTAATACGAGTTATTATGCGACCAATTAACACAAAAAATGCAACAAAAAATTCCTAAAATTGTAAAATCCTTTTATTTTAAACTTTTGGAATAATTTGCTTAGGGCAAAAATCACGTGCTCAAGGTTCTTTCAAAACTTTGTTTTTAAACCTTTCACCTTCTCTGATTTAGGGTTTCTTTGATTTTTAACATGCTCTACTGTGATTCTTGTATGCTTCTTCTACTGTGTTTCTTCTACTGTGATCCTTATGTGTTTCTTCTACTGTGTTTCTTCTACCTTGTCCTTATGAGTTCTTCTACTGTATTTTGCACGATTGTTCTTTTATTATGTTTTTCATGAGTTTCTTCTACCGGGAAGTACGTGTTAAAGGTCTCAGTTCCGTTGAGATTTCTAAACTTATTCCGTTAATATTTTTTGCCTGACTTACTTATTTTCATCTCTAGATTCGATTAATGGTAAAACCCCTAGAATTTGGGGTTCATTCGAATTTTTGAGGCTACTTGTTACGTGATTTTTTTGTTTCTTATATCTGAACGTGTTTGATTTCGAAACCCTAGTCTCTTTGGACCTATTTGAGTTCCTGAAGTTGTTTCCTTTACTGCTCGACTGAGTTTTAAAATCTTGGTGTCAACTTTGTTTTTTCATATGATTCTGACCTCTTGCTAAACGCTATAAGACCTTTTTACTTGATCTTTTGCGTGCTATCTGATATTCCCTCTTCTCTAAGATGACTACCATATTCCTATCGTCCTCTACTCATAGATTTTTGATCGCATGACACTCTTCTTTGTCTTAAATCCAACCTCACATGCTTAATATTTATGCACTCTTTATAGGTTATATTTCCCTCTCAAAATAACCTTTGATTGTGGACTGATTTACAATCTCTTTGTGTAATTCTGATTGCACTCTTGTAATTGATTCTTCCCTTATTGTATTGATTTCCCTTGTTTCTTGGACTTGTTGAAATACTTTCCTTTGAACTTTCGACCCTACCTTTCTACTTAAGTTGATTTGATCCCATTACCTTAATAACACTAGTATGGGATTCTTACAAACCTTTCCCTAATTAAGGTTTAATGAACCTAACNCGTTCGATTTAATTCCTTAATTAAAGGAAGTCTTTGATACTAATTTGATTTTTAATGAACACATATTCCTTAATTATGTCTGAATTACAACCCTTACCTTATTTTTTGCCTGTTTCTCACCCTATAAATACTTGCTTTTTCATTGACACAAGGTCAAACCAACACTCGAGTCTTTTCTGAACTCACACTCACACACAAAGTATTCTCTCTTGTTGTTTGTACAGTGGCTTCTTTGCAAGACTTCTGCTCTCTTTTGCTTGTCTCTTTCTAAAATTGGTATGTCTTTTATTTAAACTTTTGCCTCATCCCTATGTGTTTATTATGTAGTTTCATTCTTTTGTGTGGATTACTGTTCATGTTCTTTAACTTATGCTAAGTATTTTTCCTTCTTTGCTTCTGTTCCCGTATGAATCCCTACCCCTTATCCCTTCTATGTGCTGAGTTAAAACCTTGGCCTGACAATATCCTAATTACTGCCCAGGCCATGGCTTGACCTTCAATAGGTCCTAACTCTCCAATGTTTGGCTAGTAGGCTGGGCAAGGGTGTGCCAGCATTCTATGTTGCTGGGCATGAACACCAGCCTACCTTGGCATCCCTTAATTCCCTCTATTGCACTTATACTTGTTCCTAGAGTCTAAGTTCTGTCCCCCTCCAATGAGCCTTGCCTTGGGACCTTGAGTTTCCTCTGAACTTGGACATTGGAGGGCTGGCCCTTCCACACTGCACTTTAATTCAGTTCTGTAATGATATTTGGATGTAAGCATTGCTTGGAGTTCATGAAACTCCTTGGAACTTTGACATACTCCAGATAAGGGAAAGGCTTTGGAACCTGATCCTAGCAGTTGGTTCATATCATATTGTTAGACCTCGGGTCTGAATTAGGCTCCTTGGATGTATCTTAAAAGCTCTAATGTAAATTTATTTTCTGTTTGATTCATTTGGTCTGTAATAAATTTGTAATAACTTATGGGGTTTTAGTAAAAAAGGGAGGGTTATTTATGTATGTTAAGGGTAGATATCCTACCTATAGGAGTTTTCTTTGAATTTCTACACTTTCATATATAGAAATCATGCTCATAGGAATTCTGCATTTTCATGTATAGAAATCATGCTCATAGGAATTCTGCACTGTCATATGTAGAAACCATGCTTATAAGAACTCTGTATATCATATAGATATCCTGCTCATAAGAATTCTGCATATAGAGACCATGTCTTTAAGATTCTGCATTTTTGCATCTATCATTAGGCAAACAGTTATAGGTCAAATAATAATCAATTTCATCCAAGATACCATGCTCGTAGGATTTCAAAACTCCTGCTACGCCTGTAAAAAGTGTTTAAAATTAACAACGCTAGAAAGCATGCCTACAGGAACTATCAACCAAACCTGAATCACTCGTTTTAAGATTAGTCTGTCAGTAGTAACCAACTGCAGAAATCATATCATTCTGTTAAAACTGGCAACTTTCTGTAATCAGTTTACTTCTTTATTTTTGAAACTAGTAGATGCCATGCCTATAGGTAATAACTTAGGTAAACCAGTAGGTAGTTAATCAACTGCATCAATCTTCGATAAGTTACAACCAGGTGAGCCTAATGCGGACTTTCTTGTCTGAAAATATGTAATGAACCAGCCCGCCTAACGTTAAGTATAATTTGGACCTAATCAATATATGTAAGACGTGCTAAACTACATGATTTCTGTGATTTGAGGAGGCGTACTTGAGCCTTTAATTGTTTTATCCCCCCATTAATTGCATTATGTGTTTTGATTGATGCCCTAGAATTTTATCCTTTTAAACCTCTAAAAGCCAAGCTTCCTCCCTTTAGGATTAGTAGTCCTAAATGCCTCTGGGACTGATAAGATTGGGACGGGTAACAGCATGCTATAGGTAAGGATGCCATTTCGTGCTTAATACCTTAACGGGGTGGGAAAGGGTAGGTATTGATATGATGACCATGCGATAACACCACGTGTATAAATGGTTACCGGGTGTTGTGAGGGGTGATCCATATTATGTATAAACCTAGGACCCCTTCCCTTATTTTTCCATTTAATTTTTTTTAAACTTCAACTTTTAAACTGCTCTTAACTTGTAGCAAATATGTAAAAAAATTTCTTTTTACTCTTTTATTCAAGATTTTAAAATTGCTTCCTCCATCAAAATTCAGTTTCTTTAACTTCCTTAGTGCCTTGCAACCATTATGTGAAAATCTCTCTTTGTATTTGTAATTCTTGTTTGTATACTTGTTGTTTGCATTTAAAGTCACAACATAGCATGGTCGGGAACCACACTAGTGGATCTTGAGGGGTGCCTAACACCTTCCCCTCGAGATAATGTCTAGCCCTTACCCGAACTCTGGTTTTCAAATTCAAAACCCTTAGGGTCCTAATGCACTTAATCATTAGGTGGCGACTCTTCAATCCCAAAAACCCAATTCCCAAACGGGAATAGAGTTGTCTTCCCAAATGTTGTAAACCCGATCTCACTCTAAAGAAAAAAGGGGGCGTCGACAGTATGGCGATTCTGCTGGGGATGTCTTCAGGCTTCTACCACTGCATGTTATATGTGACTTTTTCGTTTTCTTTATCGCTTTGTTTAATGCCTTTCTTCGAAACTGACTTGTCTTTTTGTTTATTTTTTCTTTAATGCTTTCATTTACTGTTTTCCTTCAATACTGTTGTAATTTTGAGCAATTATTGTAATCATTATGAACGTGAAAATACGTGGCAATTTGTTTCATTCTTGTAATCGCATCTTCAACATCATATTCCACTCGTGCCAAACAAATACCATAGCAAAGCTTGATGAGTTGTTACGCTCTTCCAATATTATTACCCCCTAAATTTTGATAAAGGCATATTTGCGGTAAAACTAGTCGATCAGTGATACAGTCGACGGTTCCGTGCCTTTCCCTCTTGAGTTGTTCGCTCAAGAGTACTGGTCTAGCACCCCATAGAAACCTTATTCTATTTAACTATCCATGCATAACTGTCAAACCTAGTCGAGTCAGTTATGTTGTCCACATAATGACTCTTTAAGATAGCCTTATCCAAAGTCCACTGGGTTCACCTGGGACCCAAACGGACAACACCACACTCTGTGCATTTATTTGGAGAACTAAATGCTGTTTATCCAAATTATTTATTTAAATAGTCGAGTCCGGTGGGGGTTAGGGACTAACACTTTGTTTTGTAGAATATGAGGCACAAAGTCCCCAGATTCGGCATGGTAACCAACATTCACCCAAGGTTGCTAAGCTAGTGGGAAGACCTTCACTGCCAGAATGCCGAGGGAAGCGAAGGGGGACATTTGGCTAAAGCTTACTTGTTGCTGGGACTGCGTGAGCTGGTGAAGATGTTCGATGGAGCTAGAGATGCCGAGTCTGGGGAAGGTCCTTCTGGGACCAAGTAGTTAGGAGTCTTTCTTTTTCTTTAATATAATAAGGTCCACGACCATTAGTAACATTTTATTTTTCGCAATTTTAGCGTCGTTTTGGGATTCGTCTTAGTTTTATCAATAAAATGAGGCATTTAGCAATATAAGTTCTCCAAATCAACTTGTCTCTAGGCCTACCTCGGGCACAAAGAGGCACCCAAATTAGGACACGATTTATATTCTTTCACTATGTGTTTAAATATCGCAACATTTTCTCCTCATAATCTTTACTAACTTATTACCTTTTTGTTTTATTCCCCTTCCCCAAAGGTTACTTTGCGCACTCTGGCATGATCATCTTAAGCAGAAGGGTACATCTCAATAACTGGACTGTCAGAACCACCAGAGCTCGAAAAGCTTCGGGGTTGCAAGGTTGAACAAAGCACCATGCATCATCTTTATTTTCTGCTAGTTGATCTTTTTTCCGCATTTTTAATTTCAAAAATAAGAGCTCCAATGTTCAAAACAATTATGGAATTTATCAAAGTATTTTAGTTTCTCATAAATCTCACTCTTATTATTTTTCTCTATCATTTACATTATTTACACAACATTATTTTTACTTATCTTGATGAACCGATGAATGTGACATGCGACGAGATAACACAACAAACAGACATAGACTCAGAATAGGATGAGATACCAGAGGAGATCATTAAAGAGATTGAGGATTTTGAGTACAGACCTAAGTCTAACTTGGACGAAACTGAGGTTATCAACTTGGCGAATACAGAGAATGTCAAAGAAATGCTCATCAATGTTCACTTGTCACCATCAGAAAAGGAAGAGTACACAAAGTCCTTAAAAGAATATGAGGCCATATTTTCTTGGTCATACGATGATATGACCGGTCTCAGTACATCTATCATAGCTCACAAACTGCCAACGGATCCGACGTGCCCGCCGGTAAAATAGAAGCTCAGAAAGTTCAAGCCAGACGTGAGTTTGGAAATCAAAGAAGAAGTTACCAAACAAGTCAAAGCCAAGGTCCTCAAGGTAGTGGAGTATCCAACATGGTTAGCCAACATTGTGCCAGTGCCGAAGAAGGATGGGAAGGTCAGAGTCTGTGTCGACTACCGGTACCTCAATCGGGCCAGTCCGAAAGATGACTTCCCCTTGCCGAACATACATATCCTGATTGACAACTGCGCCAAGCATGAGTTGTAGTCATTTGTTGATTATTTTGCTGGGTATCATTAGATATGGATGGACGAAGAAGACGCGGAGAAAACGGTTTTCGTTATGCCATGGGGAATGTATTGTTACAAGATGATATCGTTTCGATTAAAGTATGCTGGGGCCACCTACATGAGGGCCATGACTACTATTTCCATGACATGATACACAAAGAGATCGAGGTGTATGTAGATGATGTCATCATCAAATCTAGGAAAGCCACTAACCACATGGGAGATTTAAGAAAGTTCTTCAACAGATTGAGAAAGTATAACCTGAAACTGAATCCCGCCAAGTGCGCTTTCGGGGTTCCATAGGAAAAATTGCTTGGGTTTATCGTAAGTCGACGGGGAATAGAACTCGATTCATCAAAGGTCAAGGACATTCAAGAATTACCACCTCCAAAGAACAAGAAAGAGGTTATGAGTTTCTTGGGGAGACTCAACTACATCAGCCGGTTCATCAGTCCACTGTCATTTGTGAACCTATCTTTAAGATGTTGAAGAAGGACGTCGCCACTAAATGGACTGATGAGTGTCAGAAAGACTTCGACAGAATCAAGGAATACCTGTCAATGCCGCCAGTTCTGGTTCCGCCCGAACTGGGTAGACCGCTATTGCTCTACCTTGTAGTACTGGATGGAGCATTTGATTGTGTTTTGGGATAACAAGATGAAATGGGGAGAAAGGAGAAAGCCATCTACTATCTCAACAAGAAGTTCACCCCGTACGAGGCCCGGTATTTCCTGCTAGAATGCACCTGTTGTGCTCTGACTTGGGTAGCTCAGAAGTTGAGGCATTACTTCTGTGCCTATACCACTTATCTCATATCAAGGATGGATTCGCTGATGTATATCTTCCAGAATCCCATGCCCATGGGCAAGCTAGCCAAATGGCAAATTCTGTTGAGTGAGTTTGATATTGTCTACGTGACCCAGAAAGCGATCAAAGGACAAATGCTAGCCGATCATCTTACTGAAAACCCCGTGGGCGGGGAATACGAGCCTCTAAAGACGTATTTTCCCGATGGGGAGGTCTCTTTCATAGGAGAAGACATTGCAGAATCCT
Source organism: Nicotiana glauca (assembly GCA_026770625.1). Classification (NCBI taxonomy): domain Eukaryota; kingdom Viridiplantae; phylum Streptophyta; class Magnoliopsida; order Solanales; family Solanaceae; genus Nicotiana; species Nicotiana glauca. The sequence continues at coordinate 77,370 of MU687414.1, read as the reverse complement.
ATGATGGCTGGAGAATTTTTTCGACGGAGCAGTCCTAATATCAGAAACAGGTTAGCATTATCCGGTGTCCACCAAACTCAGGTTCCCGTGCACCAACAACATGGCCGAGTACGAAGCTTGCATCTTAGGGCTTAAGCTGGCCATTGATATGAACGTTCAGGAGTTACTAGTGGTCAGGGATTCAGACTTGCTCATACATCAGGTTCGAGAAGAGTAGGCAACAAAAAATTTCAAGATACTTCCATACTTGCATCATGTACAAGAGTTGAGGAAGAGGTTTACAAAGATAGAATTCCGGCATGTCCCCAGAGTTCAGAATGAGTTCGCTGATGCATTGGCCACTCTTTTATCCATGATTCAACATCCAGATAAGAACTTCATTGATCCTATCCAGATAAAAATCCAGGATCAACCTTCTTACTGTGCTCACGTCGAGGAAGAAGCGGACGGAAAACCATGGTTCCATGACATTAAGAAATATCGGTCAATGGGAGAGTATCCAGAACTTGCAAACACTACGCAAAAGCGCACACTGCGGAGGTTATCCAATCACTTCTTTCACAGCGGAGGAATCCTATATAGGAGGACTCCCAATTAGGGACTACTAAGGTGTGTCGAGGCTAAGGAAGCATCCAGGTTGTTGGAGGAGGTTCATGCAGGGACATGTGGCCCACACATGAATGGTTTCGTCTTAGACAAGAAAATATTCTGAGCTGGTTAATTCTGGATAACTATGGAGACAGACTGCATCCAGTATGTTTGAAAATGCCATCGTTGCCAGATCCATGCAGACATGATAAAGGTGCCTCCTAACGAGCTCAATGCAACAATCTCACCATGGTCGTTTGCCGCTTGGAGGATGGATGACATTGGACCTATCGAGCCTGACGCATCAAACGGGCACAGGTTCATTCTAGTGGCGATTGATTATTTCACCAAATAGGTTGAAGTAGCATCACATAAGGCAGTAACCAAGAAGGTTGTGGCAGACTTTGTCCGCGATCGTATCATTTGCCTATTCGGCGTCCCAGAGTCGATCATCACTGATAATGGTTCCAATCTCAACAGCGACTTGATGAAAGCAATGTGTGAAACCTTCAGGATCAAGCATAAGAATTCTACAGCCTACCGACCTCAGATGAATGGAGCTGTAGAAGTAGCCAACAAGAACATCAAAAAGATACTAAGGAAACTGACAGAGAAACACAATCATTGGCGTGAGAAGCTATCATTTGCTCTGTTAGGGTACAACACCACGGTTCGCACATCAACCTGGGCGACTCCCTATATGTTGGTTTATGGCACCGAGGCAGTCATCTCAGCCAAAGTAGAGATTCCCTCCCTGAGAATTATGCAGGAAGTAGAACTTGAAGATGCAGAATGGGTAAAGAGTCGCTATGAGAAATTAGCCCTTATAGATAGAAAAAGATTGAATGCAGTTTGCCATGGTCAGCTTTATCAGAATAGAATGACCAGAGCCTTCAACAAGAGAGTCAGGCCAAGACAGTTCGCGCCAGGGAAGTTAGTACTGAAGAAGATGTTTTCGCACCAAGATGAAGCCAAAGGAAAGTTTTCTCCTAATTGGCAAGGTCCGTACATGGTTCACCGGGTTGTAACCGGGGGAGCCCTCATACTCGCAGAAATGGATAGAGAAGTCTGGCTAAATCCGATCAATTCAGATGCAGTGAAGTGATACTATGTGTAACCATTATGATTCCTTTATGATGTAATTTGAACTATGCCTGAACTGATTCCCATTTACGAGGGGATATGTAGGAAGCCTTATGGGTTTCGTCACAATTCAATAAAATGTTCATTTCCCCCGATACTGGAAACTAGGCAGAATTTTGAGAAGGACCCTCAAAATTTCGAAATTGATCTTTGCTAATCATTACTCACAGCCGTAAGAAGCACCAGCCCAGTAAACTGGGGAAAAATTTTGAGGAGGACCCTCAAAATTTCGGAGCAAAAGAAGTGGCAATATCATGAACCGGGTCGCAGTCATCAATTCATCTAAAACCATTTTACCTATTATGTATTTACATCATATTTTTATTATTTTGCTAAAGTCATGCATGGCTACTATCAAATTCGCTTTATTCAGTGACGCTACCCCAATGAAAGCAAGAGTCGAGTAGGACAAGAGAGGTCCACGGGAAGACAAACTAACCTTCCCCTTTACAAAACTCACGATTTTTCTTTGGACGCAGGCACCCCAGATATAAAGTCGTCAGATATGATTACAAACTCATATTTTTCAGGAATACGACTCTCAAAATCATCGCCCACTTACAAGTGCTATTTGCGCACGACATTCTCAGCAGCCACAATGACGATCAACTATCGACCATCATCCATCAGCTAAGAGATTTTGTTACCCCTCACCTTTATTTATTGCATTGCATAAGGCTGCCTTTTTTCCTTCCGAGACTAAGCACTGTTTCCATCTGCATTTTTGGCATTGCATAAGGCTACCTTTCTACCTTCCGAGACTAAGCACTGTCTCCATCTGCATTTTTCGCATTGCATAAGGCTACCTTTCTACCTTCCAAGACTAAGCACTGCCTCCTTTTGCATTTTTTCCATTGCATAAGGCTACCTTTGTGCCTTCTGAGACTAAGCACTGTATCTATCTACATTTTCGCATTGCATAAGGCTATCTTTCTGCCTTCCGAGACTAAGCACTATCTCCATCTGCATTTTTCGCATTGCATAAGGCTACCTTTCTGCCTTCCGAGACTAAGCATTGTCTCCATCTGCATTTTTGTCTGCATTGCATAAGGTTACCTTTCTGCCTTCCGAGACTAAGCACTGTCTCCATCTGCATTTTTTTTCGCATTGCATGAGGCTACTTTTCTGCCTTCTAAGACTAAGCATTGTCTCCATCTTGCATTTCTCTGCATTGCATAAGGCTACCATTCTGCCGTCCAAGGTTAAGCTCTACCTCCATCCTGCATTTCTTTTCATTGCATAAGGCTACCATTCTGCCTTCCGAGGTTAAGCTCTACCTCCAGCTGCATGGCTGAAAGATCGCCAACTTTATTTAAATCTCTACATCGGCTGAAATATCACCAATTTATTTAAATCTTTTCATCGGCTGAAATATCGTCAACTTTATTTAAATCTCTATATCGGCTGAAATATCGCCATTTATATTTTTCTACATCAGCTGAAACATCGCCTGCTTTATTTAAATTTCTGTCGGCTGAATTATCGCCATTTAAATTTATCCTTCACATCGGCTGAAATACCGCCAAATCTTGCATTTCATGAGCTGAAATACCGCCAAATCTTGCATTTCATGGGCTAAAATACCGCCAAATCTTACATTTCATAGGCTGAAATACCGCCAAACCGTCCAAGGGCATCATTGTTCGGAGACACCATCTTCATAGCCCGAAAATGCCATGTCATGGCCCGAGAACCCCGCTTTATAATCTGTATATCATTATTCAAAGGCATCATGGTTTGGAGGCACTATTATCATAGCCCGAGAACATCATTTCATAGCCTGCAATTCCTCTATCATACACTTCATGGCTAAGGACGTCATGGTCTGAGGACATCATCCTAACCATCCAAAGACAATATTCATGGTCCAATGGTAACTTGCATCATGTTTAAATTTACGCACAATCTATGTTGGTATTATTCATTTGCAGGTACACCGACTAGCAATGGCCGTCTCAGCATGAGTGATCCCGCCCCAGTTCCCGCAGCCTATCAGACTCTGACCATCCTTCCCAACCTAAATATTGCGCTCGTCTCTTCGAAAACCTCTATCGGCATACTCCGTCAATGTATGCTGAACTACATATGACCTAATTCTTATAAAACCAAGGATATGTAGGCAGCTCAAAAACCAGAGCTCGGTAAAAACCTTTAGCAAGCCGTCTCTCTCGGTCAAAATTGGTCATCATATCTTTACCCGACAACTCTTTCATCCTTCACGGGTAAAGAGGGGCAGCTGTTGATACCCAATTTTTCTATATGTATTTTATATACTCAAGACTAATAGGATGCCTGATGAGTAGAGGTGGAGTATAGTGGTTCCGTTGTATAAGAACAAAGGCGATATCCAGAGCTGTAACAACTATAGAGGTATCAAATTACTGAGTCATACCATGAAAGTCTGGGAGAGAGTGGTAGAGATGAGAGTGCGAAGGACGGTGTCTATCTCAGACAACCAGTTCGGGTTTATGCCGGGGCGATCTACCACAGAAGCTATTCATCTTATTAGGAGGATGGCGGAACAGTACAGGGATAAGAAGAAGGATCTCCACATGGTGTTTATTGATTTAGAGAAAGCGTACGATAGGGTTCCTAGGGAGGTCTTATGGAGCTGCTTAGAGGCTAAAGGGGTTTCGGTAGCCTACATTAGGGTGATTAGAGACATGTATGAAGGAGCTAAGACTCGGGTTAGTACAGTAGGAGGCAATTCTGAGCATTTTCCAGTTGTTACGGGGTTACACCAAGGGTCTGCACTCAGCCCTTTCCTATTTTCCCTGGTGATGGATGCCATAACGCATCATATTCAAGGGGAGGTGCCATGGTGCATGCTATTTGCTGATGATATAGTCCTAATTGACGAGACACGTCGCGGCGTCAACGAAAGGCTAGAGGTTTGGAGACATGCCCTTGAGTCTAAAGGTTTCAGGTTGAGCAGGACGAAGACGAAATACCTTGAGTGCAAATTTGGGGCTGAGCCGATGGACGCAGGTATGGAAGTGAGGCTTGACTCTCAAATCATCCCTAAGAGGAGTATTTTCAAGTACCTTGGGTCAGTTATTCAGGGGATCGGGGAGATCGACGAGGATGTCACACACCGTATAGGGGTGGGTTGGATGAAGTGGAGGTTAGCGACGGGGGTCCTGTGTGACAAGAAAATTCCACCGTTACTAAAAGGTAAGTTTTATAAAGCAGTGGTTAGGCCTGCAATGCTATATGGGACCGAGTGTTGGCCGGTTAAGAACTCACACACCCAGAAGATGAAAGTAGCAGAGATAAGGATGTTGAGGTGGATGTGTGGGCATACAAGGATGGATAATATTAGGAATGAAGATATTCGAGAGAAGGTGGGTGTGGCCCCCATAGAGGACAAGATGCGGGAATCAAGACTCAGATGGTTCGGGCACATTCAGAGGAGGAGCATTGACGCATCGGTGAGAAGGTGTGAGCGACTGGCTGTGGCGGGCATGATGAGAGGTAGAGGGAGACCTAAGAAGTATTGGGGAGAGGTGGTAAGGCAGGACTTAGAGCGTCTTAGGATTACTGAGGACATGGCCCTTGATAGGGGATTGTGGAGGTTGAGCATTAAAGTTGTAGGTTAGGGGGAAGCTATGGATGTCTCTACAGCGCACTAGAGTGTGACTAGCAAGTCATGAGGTAATCTTAGGATGTTACTTATCAGCTACCGATACAGGGAGTTATCTGTTGGATATTAGTATACCTTTCATCTATTTCGTATTTCCTATATTTCTTATATTGCTGCTATTTTGTTATTTTATGTTATGTTATGTATTTTATGTTATTTTTATATGAGTCTATTAATATTACTAACTTATCGTCTCTTGTTGCTGTCTTGAGCCGAGGGTCTCCTGGAAACAGCCTCTCTGCCCCCCGGGGTAGGGGTAAGGTCTGCGTACATATTACCTTCCCCAGACCCCACTAGTGGGATTATACTGGGTTGTTGTTGTATTTTATATACTCAAAATATTCTCAAAATAGTATATGTATGCATACATAAGCATGCCCAAGAGTTTTGGTATTTTTCCCTAATTTTCTAAGATTTGTAAAATCGATTTATTATCTTTTTTGGCAGTACAAAATCCCATAATTATTCTTAAAATTATCATTTTTGTGTATAATTTATTTTCATTCTCATATTTACACCAAAATATAATAAAGGTTATTTTTGCATATTTTTATAAATTTATTTGATATTTTTAAACTAAAATCGCATAAAATCGCAATCATAGCCTATATTACGATTAACGGCATTTTACAATTATAAAATTATTTGCAGTACTTTTAGATTAATGTTTATATATTATTAATTATTTTAGTGCTTTTAATTTGTTTTAAAATCATTTAAACTATTTTTATATAAATTAAAGGGGAGAAATTGGTTATTTAATACATAGCTATTTCAATTGCAATTGTAGCCTCAATTTAACCCCTAATTACACCCCTAATCAAATAGCCCAATTTTACTATAACCCAATCCATACCCTTTCCTATCATACCCAAACTCGATCCCTATTTAACCCATTTAATCCTAGCCGTTGATCTTTTAGATCAACGGCTCCCCTCATCACCTTCCTTTTTTAATTAAAACGACCCCTTTACCCTACCTCATTTCTCACCAACCACCGCCTGTGAAACCCTCCACTCTCTCAAACTCTCTCTAGGTTTCTCAAATCCTATCTGCCTCTTGCCGTCTCAGACCGGAGATCCACCGGAATCTATCGCCACTAAAGCTACGGGGATCTTACGCCCGCCCCATGTTGCTCTTATACACCAATTTTATGAAGGTTCAAGGCATGACCTTAAAGATCTCTACCCAGGTTTCCTTCGATTCAGGGTTCCATGGTCGTCTCCAGCTTTACTCCGGCGTATCATGGTCGTTCGAGCCTGAGTCTAACTTTTCCGGCTTAGATCCACGAGTTTTCCAAGCCTTTCTCACTTCTAGGTTTCTTTTGAAACCCTAACCTTTCGAGGTTCTTCTGATTTCTCTAGATCTGTCCTAGATATGTGTTTATCTTAAGGTCTCCGACGTTTTCTCAAAAGGTTCTTTCAAAACTTTGTTTCTTAAACCTTTCACCTTCTCTAATTTAGGGTTTCTTTGATTTTTAATATGCTCTACTGTGATTCTTGTATGTTTCTTCTACTATGATCCTTATGTGTTTCTTCTACTGTGTTTCTTCTACCTTCTCCTTATGAGTTCTTCTACTGTATTTTGCATGATTGTTCTTTTATTATGTTTTTCATGCGTTTATTCTACCGGAAGTACTTGTTAAAGGTCTCAGTTCCGTTGAGATTTCTGAACTTATTCCGTTAATATTTTTTGCCTGACTTACTTGTTTTCATCTCTAGATTCGATTAATGGTAAAAGCCCTAGAATTTGGGGTTCATTCGAGTTTTTGAGGCTACTTGTTAAGTGATTTGTTTGTTTCTTATCTCTGAATGTGTTTGACTTCAAAACCCTAGTCTTTTTGGACCTATTTGAGTTCCTGAGTTCCTGAAGTTGTTTCCTCTACTGCTCGACTGAGTTTCAAAATCTTGGTGTCAACTTTGTTTCTTCATACGATTCTGACCTCTTGCTAAACTCTATAAGACCTTGTTGCTTGACCTTTTGCATGCTATCTGATATTCCCTCTTCTCTGAGATGACTACCATGTTCCTATAGTCCTCTACTCACTAATTTTTGATTGCATGACACTCTTCTTTGTCTTAAATCTAGCCTCGTATGCTTAATGTCTATGCACTCTTTATAGGTTAAATTTCCCTCTCTAAATAACCTTTGATTGTTGACTGATTTCAAATCTCTTTGTGTAATTTTGATTACACTCTTGCAATTGATTCTTCCCTTATTGTATTGATTTCCCTTGTTTCTTGGACTTGTTGAAATACTTTCCTTTGAACTTTCGACCCTACCTTTCTACTTAAGTTGATTTGATCCCATTACCTTAATTACACTAGTGTGGGATTCTTACTGACCTTTCCTTAATTAAGGTTTAATGAACCTAACCCTTATTACCTATTGTGTACCCGTACTGTGTTGAAAATATTTTCCTTATTTGACATGTTCAGCCCCTACGTGATTTCTTTCCTTATTTAACACTTTCATGCTACCGTTTGATTGAATTCCTTAATTAAAGGAAGTCTTTGATACTAATTTGATTTTTAATGAACACATATTCCTTAATTATGTTTGAATTACAGCCCTTACCTTATTTTCTGCCTGTTTCTCACCCTATGAATACCTGCTTTTTCATTGACACAAGGAAAAACCGACACTCGAGTCTTTTCTGAACTCACACTCACACACAAAGTATTCTCTCTTGCTGTTTGTACTGTGGCTTCTTTGCAAGACTTCTTCTCTCTTTTGCTTGTCTCTTTCTGAAACTGGTATGTCTTTTATTTAAACTTTTGTCTCATCCCTATGTGTTTATTTTGTAGTTTCATTGTTTTGTGTGGATTGCTGTTCATGTTCTTTAACTTATGCTAATTATTTTTCCTTCTTTGCTTCTGTTCCCATATGAATCCCTACCCCTAATCTTTTCTATGTGCTGAGTTAAAACCTTGGACTGACAGCATCCTAATTACTGCCCAGGTCATGGCTTGACCTTCAATAGGTCCTAACTCTCCAATGTTTGGATAGTAGGCTGGTCAGGGGTGTGCCAGCATTCTATTTTGCTAGGCATGACCACCAGCCTACCTTGGCATCCCTTAATTACCTCTATTGCACCTACACTTGTTCCTAGATTCTAAGTTCTGCCCCCCTCCAATGAGCCTTGCCTTGGGACCTTGAGTTCCCTCTAAACTTGGACATTGGAGGGCTGGCCCTTCCACACTGAACTTTAATTCAGTTCTATAATGATATCTGGGTGTAAGCATTGCTTGGAGTTCTTAAAACTCCTTGGAACTTTGACACACTCCAGATAAGAGAAAGGCTTAAGAAACTGATCCTGACAGTTGGTTCATATCATATTGTTAGACCTTGGGTTTGAATTAGGCTCCTTGGATGTAGCATAAAAGCTCTGATGTAATTTTATTTTCTATTTGATTCATTTGGTCTATAATAAATTTGTAATAACTTATGGGGTTTTAGTAAAAAGGGAGGGTTATTTATATATGCTTAAGGGTAGATATCCTGCCTATAGGAGTTTTCTTTGAATTTATGCACTTTCATATATAGAAATCATGCTCAGAGGAATTCTGCACTTTCATATATAGAAATCATGCTCATAGGAATTCTGCACTATCATATATAGAAATCATGCTCATAGGAATTCTACACTGTCATATGCAGAAACTATGCTTATCAGAACTCTGTATATCATATAGATATCCTACTCATAAGAATTCTGCATATAGAGACCATGTCTTTAAGATTCTGCATTTTTGCATCTATCATTAGGCAAACAGTTATAGGTCAAATAGTAATCAATTGCATCCTAGATACCATGCTCGTAGGATTTTTTCACTCCTGCTATGCCTGCAAAAAGTGTTTAAAATTAACGACGCTAGAAAGCATGCCTACCGGAACTATCAACCAAACTTAAATCACTCGTTTTAAGATTAGTCTGTCAGTAGTAACCAACTGCAGAACTCGTATCATTCTGTTAAAACTGGCAACTTTCTGTAATCTGTTTACTTCTTTATTTCTGAAACCAGTAGATGCCATGCCTATAGGTTATCACTTAGGAAAACCAGTAGGTAATTAATTAACTACATCAGTGTTTGATAATTTACAACCAGGCGAGCCTAATGCAGACTTTCTTGTCTGAAAATATGTAATGAACCAGCCCGCCTAATGTTAAGTATAATTTGGACCTAATCAGTATATGTAAGACGTGCTATACTACATGATTTCTGTGATTTGAGGAGGCCTACTTGAGCTTTTAATTATTTTATCCCCCAATTAATTGCATTATGTGTTTTGATTGACGCCCTAGAATTTTATCCTATTAAACTTCTAAAAGCCAAGCTTCCTCCTTTTAGGATTAGTAGTCCTAAATTCCTCTGGGACAGATAGGATTGGGACGGGTAATGGCATGCTATAGGTAACGATACCATTTTGCGCTTAATACCTTAACGGGGTAGGAAATGGTAGATATGGATATGATGACCACGTGATAACACCACGTGTATAAACGGTTACCGGGTGTTGTGTGGGGTGATCCATATTATGTATAAACCTAGTACCCCTTCCCTTATTTATCCATTTTATTTTTTGCCAAACTCCATCTTTTAAACTGCTTTTAACTTGCAGCAACTATGTAAAAATTTCTCTTTTTACTCTTTTATTCAAGATTTTAAAACATTCTTCCTCTATCAAAATTTAGTTTCTTTTACTTCCTTAATCCCTTGCAACCATTATGTGAAAATCCCTCTTTGTATTTGTAATTATTGTTTATCTACTTGTTGTTTGCATTTAAAGTCACAACATAGCATGTCCGGGAACCTCACTAGTAGATCTTGAGGGGTGCCTAACACCTTCTCCTCGAGATAATGTCTAGCGCTTACCCGAACTCTGGTTTTCAAATTCAAAACCCTTAGTATCCTAATGCACTTAATCATTAGGTGGCGACTCTTTAATCCCAAAAACCCAATTCCCAAACGGGAATAGAGTTGTCTTCCGAAATGTCGTAATCCCGATCTTGCTCTAGAGAAAAAAGGGGGCATTGACACATATCAACCTACCTCATCCAGATACTCCCAACCCACTCATGTCTATCAAACTTACAATGCTCAGCTAACCCACTATCAATCACCCCCTGCACGCCAAAACTTCCCTAGACCTCAACAAAATTTTGATCGCAGACCTCCAAAACAGTATGAAGCCATCGCTGAACCCATTAAGCAGCTGTATGAGAGACTCAAAGCTGCTGGTTATGTCAACCCCATTCCTTCTACAACCCCTGAGCACCCTTTTCAGTGGGTCAACCCGAACAAGTCATGTGCATACCACTCCGACATGAAAGGGTACATCATTGATGAATGCCACTCCTTGAAAGACAAGATACAGTCTTTGATTGATAACAAAGTCATTATGGGAAAGGAAGCCACTCTAAACGTCCACAACAACCCTCTACCAGACCATAAGGGTGGAGGTATCCACATGATTGAAGTAGAAGATGACTGGGATCCCGAGGGATCCATCGGATTGATCACAGAAGGTGATGACCTAAAGAAACCAGCAGTTACTCTCAATCCAATCATAGTGCATATCTGACCGTCTGAGGATGCTGAGGCGAATATGTCTATACCACTTGAGTTTGAAGCAGTGCCATCTGCAAAGGTACCAGTACCAATTGAGGTTGAACTCGCGTCTCCAACGGATGCACCCATACCATTTGAGGTTGCAGTCTTACCACCCAAGGCACATGTTCCATTTGAAGTAATGATAGTCGCGCCAATCCTAGCAGTGATGTCTACCCTGCGATCATTCTAAACAAATGTTGTACCCTGGGATTATACAGCCGAGGCAAGAAGGAAAGGTAAGGTTAGAATTGAAGAGACTGTCTTAGCATAAGGTATGACAATAACTGGTAGAGTCTATACATTTGAACATCTAGCTGAATCAAGCAAGCAGGCCTCCAATCGGCCACCCCTCATTGATACAGGTCCAGATTACCTTTGGAGGAAAATACATGCCAGGGAATATTCGGTCATCGAACAGTTAAACAAGATGCCATCACAAATATTCATCCTCTCGTTGCTCCAGAATTCCAAGACACACTAGAATGCTCTGTTGAAGGTGCTGAGTGAAACGTATGTACCATGTAATATCACTGGTGGGGAAATGGATAATATGGTAGGGCAAGTTTTGGAAAGCCACAAGATCACCTTTTATGAGGAAGAGATGTCACGTGAAGGGCTAGGTCACAACAAAGCACTGCTCATCACCGTACAATACGATGACTATTTCATCACTAGAATCCTGATTGATGGAGGTTCCAGCCTTAAGAATTTCGGTAAAGGGATGCATGAGATAAAAGATAGTGCAATCAATGTGAAAGCCTTCAATGGTTCTCAGAGCTCGACTGTTGGTGAGATTATTCTATGCTTGCAGATAGGACCGACATGGTTCGAGGTCGATTTCTAAGTGATAGATGTGCCAGCATCTTACAACCTACTGCTAGGACGACTATGGATTCATGTTGCTGGGGCTGTATCATCAACTCTGCATAAGGCTGTGAAATTCGAACGGAATTACTAGGAAGTAATCATTCACGGTGATGGCAGCAACCCTATATATATTTTCCAGACCATTCCGGCGATCAGGGGAAGAAAAAGCTGGGTAGAGAAACTTACCACCACATCGAGCGGGTTAATGCAGTCGACAAAGACAAATGTTGGGATAGCAAAATCGAGAGTATACTGAATTGGAATAGGTATGAACCTGGCAAAGGGCTCGGCAAGAATGCCCAAGGGATCTCTAAACCCATAAAACTCAAGAAACACGGCACTACCTTTGGCTTGGGATATGAATACACCTGGGAAGAGTTCAATAATTGTTCTCAACAATGGCGTGGTCCTTACTACCCCTTAGAGCAACCAATACCGCATCTGGAGAAAACTTTCCAATAGGCCAACATCGTTTATGGTACGGATGAAGAAGAAGCACTCGCGGTAGCAAAAAACTTGTTTCTAGAGGATAATGACATGGACTGTTGTGTTATTATCGAGAAGGAGAGGGAGGAAGGTCCTTCCATACAAGCCATAAGTAGAGGGACACATCTCAATAATTGGACAATTAGGACAACCAGAGCCCGACGAGCCTCGAGCATTCCTATTACTTATCTTGATGAACTAATGACTATGACATGCAATGAGACAACGCAACAAATGGAGATTGATTCAGAAGAAGAAGACATACCTGACAAGATTTTCAAGAAAGTTGAGAACAGACCTAAGTCCTACCTGGACGAAACCGAAATTGTTAACCTAGGAAATGTAGAAAACGTCAAGGAAACACGAATCAACATTCACCTATCGCCATAAGAGAAGAAAGAATACACAAATTTCCTAAAGAAGTATTAGGGCATATTTGCCTGGTCATATGATGACATGTCTGGTCTGAGTACGTCTATTGTGGCTCACTAACTACCAACCAATCCAATGTGTCCACTGGTAAAGCAAAAGCTCAAAAAGTTCAAGCCTGATATGAGTTTGAAAATCAAGGAATAAGTCACTAAGCAGATCAAAGCTAAAGTTCTCAGGGTGGTTGAGTACCCGACATGGTTAGCCAATATTGTGCCCGTGCAAAAGAAAGACAGGAAGGTCAGAGTCTGTGTCGACTACCGGGATCTCAACCGGGGTAGTCCGAAAGACGACTTCCCTTTGCCGAATATACACATACTAATTAACAATTGCGCCAAGCATGAGCTACAGTCGTTTATAGATTTCTTCGCTGGTTATCATTAGATCCGGATGGATGAGGAAGATGATGAGAAAATGGCTTTTATTACACCATGAGGATTGTATTGTTACAAAATTATGCCATTCGGCCTGAAGGATGCAGGGGCCACCTACATGAGGGCAATGACTACCATCTTACATGATATGATACACAAGGAGATAGAGGTATATGTGGATGATGTTATTATCAAATCCAAGAAGGCCACTGACCACATAGAATAACTAAGAAAGTTATTCAACAGATTGCGGAATACAACCTTAAACTAAACCCCGCAAAGTGCACATTTGGGGTTTGTGCTGGGAAGTTGCTTGGGTTTATTGTTAGCCGCCGAGGAATAGAACTGGATCCATCAAATGTCAAAGCCATTCAAGAACTACCACCACCAAAGAACAAGAAAGATGTGATGAGTTTCTTGGGAAGGCTGAACTATATCAGCCGATTCATAGCGCAGTCTACAGTTATCTGTGAGCCGATCTTTAAAATGTTAAAGAAGGACGCTGCTACCAAATGGACCGATGACTGCCAAAAGGCCTTCGACAGAATCAAAGAGTACCTATCAACACCACCAGTCTTAGTTCCGCCCGAGCCAGGTAGACCCTTATTACTCTATCTTGCAGTGCTAGATGGGGCTTTCGGTTGCGTTCTAAGGAAACATGATGAATTAGGGAGAAAGTAACAAGCCATTTATTATCTCAGCAAGAAGTTCACCCCGTACGAGGCCCAGTATTCTCTATTGGAACGCACATGTTGTTGTTTGACTTGGGTGGCAAAGAAGCTGAGACCTAACTTCTGTGCCTATACTACATATCTCAAATTAAGAATGGATCCTTTGAAGTAAATCTTTCAAAAGCCCATTCCCACTAGCAAGCTAGCCAAATGGAAAATCCTATTAAGTGAATTTGACATTGTTTACATAACTCAGAAAGCAGTCAAGGGACAGGTACTAGCAGACCACCTTGCTGAAAACCACGTGGATGGAGGATACAAACCCTTGAAAACATATTTCCCTGATGAAGAGGTATCATTCGTAGGAGAAGACATTGCAGAATCCTATGACGGTTAGAGAATGTTCTTCGATGGAGCAGCAAACTTCAAATGAGTTGACATAGGAGTAGTCCTGATATCAGAAACTCGTCAGCATTATCTAGTGTCTGTCAAACTCAGGTTCCCGTGCACCAACAATATGGCTGAGTATGAATCCTGCATCTTAGGGCTCAAAATGGCCATTGACATAAACGTTCAAGAGTTGCTAGTGATTGGTGATTCATACTTACTTACACATTAGGTACGAGAAGAATGGGCAACCAACAACTCCAATATACTCTCTTATCCGCATTATGTACAAGAATTGAGAATGAGGTTCACAAAGACGGAATTCCAGCATGTTCCCAGAGTTCAGAATGAGTTTGCCGATGCATTAGCTACCCTGTCATCTATGATACAACATCCAGACAAGAATTTCATTGATCCCATTCCAGTGAAAATCCATAATCAGCCAACATATTGTGCCCATGTTGAAGAAGAAGTAGACAGAAAGCCTTGGTTTCATGATATCAAGGAATATTTGGCAAAAGGAGAGTACCCGGAGCTTGCAAATCATACTCAGAAACGCACACTTTGGAGGTTGTCCAACAACTTCTTTCACAACAGGGGAATCCTGTATAGGAGGACTCCCAATTTAGGATTATTGAGGTGTGTCGATGCAAAGAAGGTATCCAGGCTACTAGAAGAAATTCATGCTGGGACCTGTGGGCCACACATATATATGGTTTTGTCTTAGCAAAGAAGATACTCCGGGCTGGTTACTTTTGGATGACTATGGAAACGGACTTCATCCAGTATGTCCGGAAATGCCACCGCTGTCAGATACATGTAGACATGATAAAGGTACCTCCGAGAGAGCTCAGCACAACAAGCTCACCGTATCCGTTCGTCGCCTGGCGGATGGATGTTATTGGACCAATCGAGCCTGCCACTTCTAACGGACACAGGTTTATCTTGGTAGCCATCGACTATTTCACCAAGTGGGTCAAATTAGCATCTTACAGGGTAGTAACTAAGAAAGTCATGGCAGACTTTGTCCGTGACCGCATTGTTTGTCGATTCGGTATTCCAGAGTCAATCATTACTGAAAATGGCTCCAATCTCAATAGCGACTTGATGAAATATGTGTGAAACTTTGAAGATCAGACACAAGAATTCCACAACGTACAGTCCTCAAATGAATGGATCCGTAGAAGCCGCCAAAAAGAATATCAAGAAGATATGGAGAAAAATGATAGAAAAGCATAAATAGTGGCATAAGATGTTATCATTTTCTCTATTGAGGTATCGTACCACAGTTCGCACATCAACTGGGCCAACCCCCTATATGCTGGTTTATGGTACAGAGGTTGTCATTCCCACCGAAGTAGAAATTCTTTCCCTAAAGATCATACAGGAAGCTAAACTCGACAACAAAGAGTGGGTAAAGAGTCGTTACGAGCAACTAGCCCTTATAGACGTAAATAGAATGAATGCAGTTTGCCATGGTCATCTCTACCAGAACCATATGTCTAGAACCATCAACAAAAGAGTCAAGCCAAGACAGTTCACACCGGGTCAGCTGGTATTAAAAAACAATTTACCGCATCAAGATGAACCCAAAAGGAGGTTCTCTTCCAACTGGCAGGGCCCATACATGGTTCACAGGGTTTTAACAGGAGGAGTCTAGCCAAAGCCGATTAATTCAGATGCAATCATACGTTACTATGTGTAATCTTTTTTGTTTCCTTCTATGATGAAAATTGAACTACGCCTGACCTGAATCCCATTTAAGAGGGGATACATAGGCTGCCCTATGGGTGTGGTCACAATTCAATAAAAATTTCATTTCCCCTCGCAATTGGAAATTGGGGCAGAATTTTGAGGAGGACCCTCAAAATTCTGAAGTAATTTCAGCCGATCGCTGCACGAGCAACTGTCAGAAATGTCAACCCATCAAACTGGGGTAGAATTTTGAGGATGACCCATAAAATTCCGTAGCAGGAGAGGTTGCAATGTCCTGAACTACGTCACAGTCGTCGGTTTATCTAAAAACTATTTTAATTATACATTTATGTCATACTTTTACAAAATCATGCATGTTTGTTACTGAAACTACTTTGTTTAGCAATGCTACCCCAATAATATGGATGGTATCACCAGATCAAAGTCGAACAAGTCAAGCAAAGACAACAGGGATACAAACTAACCTTCCCCTTTGCAAAACTCACGATTTTTCTTTGGATGCAGGGACTAGGATCGCAAAATCATTAAACATATTTTATGAAAAAGGAACAAACATTGTTCAAGAATATGACTCTCCAACCATTACAGTCTCCCACATTTGCTAGCCGCACACCAGTGATGTCCTGTATGTCACAATGCTCCCAGGAATCACAACGCCGCAATATGGTTGAAATAGCCACAAAAATGGGTACTATTGCTTTGGGAGGTGACACAACAACTTCAGATGGTACAGGTGCCTTTGGGGATCCAAACTCGACCTCAATCGGTCCTGGCGCCTTTGTAGAAGAAGGTGCCTCGAACTCAAGTGGTATGGACATGTTCACTTCAGCGTCTTCAGAAGGCTGGATCTGGACTACAAATGGATTAAGTTTGACAGTTGGTTTCTATGGCTCGTCACCTTCATCAATCAATACGATCAATCCTTTGGGGTTCTAATCATCTTCTATCTCTATCATGTGAATGCCTCTACCTTTGTGGTCGGGCAGGGGGTTGTTGCGAATATTAGAAGCAGGTTCCTTCACCACAATAATCTTGTTGTCAATTAAAGCTTGGATTTTATCCTTTAGAGAGCGGCATTCATCAATGGTATGCCCCTTCATGCCAGAATGGTATGTACATGTTTTATTTCAGTTGATCCATTAGGAAGGATTTTCTGGAGTTCTGGCAGGGATAGGGGTGACATAACCAACAACTTTGAGCCTTTCATACAACTGGTCGATAGGTTCGGCGATGGCGGTGTATTTTTTGGGAGGTCTACTATCGAAGTTAAGTCGTGGTCTAGGGAAGTTTTGGTGGGTAGGAGGTGATTGATAGTGAGAGGAATGGGCATTATAGGCTTGGTAGATGGGTGCGGGTTGAGAATATCTTGGTGAGGTAGGTTGATATGTGGGGGGTGAAGATGATTGGTAAGTAGGTGGTGTAGTTTGGTAAAAGGGTGAGGGTGCTTGGTAATTTGGGGTAGGTTGATATGTGGGAGGAGATATAGGGTAGGTTTGGTATTTTATTGGGGATTTCATTCTCTGTGCAACCATCAAGGCACTCACATCCCTTTTCTTAGATGCGCCGCCAGAATGTAGAACCTTGTTAGTGGTCTGCAATGCTTCAAAGTTAATGACTATACAACTTTTAATGCCTTCCTCGATCCTCTCTCCTAGCTTGATGATGTCGGAAAATTTCTGGCCTTCAATCAACATCAACCTCTCATAATACTGTGGGTCTTGAGCCTGGACGAAAAACTTGTTCATTTATTCTTCTTCTAAAGCCGGCCTGACCTTAGCAACTTCTGATCTCCAACGAGTAGCATACTCGCGGAATGTCTCCGTGGGTTTGTTCTTTAAGTTCTGGATGTAGAATACATCTTGCGCATTTTCCATATTAAATCTGAACCTGTCCATGATATTGGACACCATACCTACCCAATTTGTCCACTTCTTGGGGTCTTGGCTAATGTACCAAGATAGAGCATCCCCTTTCAAACTTCTCATAAAGAGCTTCATGCAAATGTTTTCATCTCTTCCGATTTCGACCAGCTTATCGCAGTATGTCCTCAAATGAACCCTGGATCCCCTGTGCCATCAAACATTTTGAAATTGGGAGGTTTGTACCCCTCAGGGAGTTCGACATCTAGCTGAATGCAAAGGTCCTCATAATTTAGCCCCTCGATACCTTTGTTTACTTCAACACCCTGGACTCGGCTAGTTAGCTTCTTGAGTTCTGCTGCCAGGTTCCTGATAAGAGAGTCTTTGTCATTAGACTCTGGTGTGCTTGAAATTGGTTGAGTATATTGTGGTATGGTTTCCACATAGATAGGGGTATTGTGGGGATGATCATTTGTGAAGTTTAGTGGTTCGGGAATGAGTAGTGGGCTGTTGTTTGAAGCGTGACATGTGTTGCAGTGTTGATGGGGAGCGCGTTGTTGTTGTGGTTTCGGGACATTTTGTGGAGGTGTTGGATTTTGAGCATTGGAAAAGTTGACATCTGGAGTAGTGAGGGAAAATGATAAGTTTGCCAAGTTCCGAACTTGGTCCTGCTCTTCCTGAAATTTCAATAACTTTTGTTTGAGCTGGGCGGCATTTTCTTTGGGAACCTGAATACCCTAAGGAACCTCTACCCTTTCGGCCGAGTTATTCAAATCTTCCATTTTTCTTCTATTCTTGTTTCTGATAGGACTCTGAGGAGGAAGAGGTGGAAGGCCTTTAGATATTGTGGAGTAGGATGATGATGCCAGAGTGCACGAACTAACCTTTTGGGGAAGGGGAATAAAACAAAAGTAAAAACAAAACAAGAAAACAAGTTAGTAAGGGTTATGAGAAGAAAATGTTGCAATATTTAACACATAGTTCAAGAATATAAATTGTGTCCTAATTTGGGTTCCTCGTTGTGCCTGAGGTAGGCCTAGAGACAAGTTGATTTGGAGAATTGAATCGGCTAGGTTTGACCATGATGCATGCACAGTTAAATAGAGTAAGGTTTCTATGGGGTATTAGACCAGTACCCTTGAGAGGAAAAATCAAGAGAGAAAGGCACGGAACCGCCGACTGCACCGCTAATCGACTGGTTTTACCGCAAATATGCCTTTGCCAAATTTAGGAGGTGATAATATCGGAAGGGCGCAGCCACTCATTATAAGTGTTTCTATGGTATTTGTTTGGCACGAGTGGAATGAGATATTGAGGATGCAATTACAAGAATGAAATAAGTTTTCATGTATTTGCACGTTCATAAAGTAATGATTACAATAATTTCTTAGAATTACAACAGTATTGAAGGAAAGCAGTGAAAGAAAACATTAAAGAAAAGGAAATAAAAGCCAAGTCAGTTTCGTAGTAGAAAAGAGATAAAGACATTAAATAAAGGCAATAAATAAGCAGTAAAGTCACAAGTAACATGAAATGGTAAAAACCTAAACAAAATCCCCAGCAGAGTCGTCATGCTGTCGACGCCACCTTTTTCTTGCAAAATCGGGTTTACGACATTTGGGAGGACAACTCGTTCCCTTTTGGGATTTGGGTTTTTGGAATTGAAGATTCACCACCTAATGGTTAAAGTGCATTAGGACACTAGGAAGGGGTTTGAGTTTGAAGAACCAGAGTTTGGGTAAGGGCTAGAAATTATCTCGAGGGGAAGGTCTTAGGCACCACTCAAGATCCAGTAGTGTGGTTCCCGGCCATGTTATATTGTGACTTTACATAATCAAGTAAACAATCAAAGGTTCAAATATACA
The DNA here is from genome assembly GCA_026770625.1 of Nicotiana glauca. NCBI lineage: Eukaryota > Viridiplantae > Streptophyta > Magnoliopsida > Solanales > Solanaceae > Nicotiana > Nicotiana glauca. The sequence continues at coordinate 57,727 of MU687414.1, read as the reverse complement.
ACATTGCATATAAGTTAAAAACTTTTGAAGGTAAGTAGGGAGGGCAGAAATTTATGAAAAGATTTGAATAGTTTTACAAGATGAGACGAAAGCAAATAAAGGGAGAGGGGTCCTAGGTTTATGATTAATATGGATCACATCAATGTAATATTCAATAATCGCTCCTAAGAAAAGGGGCTACATGAGATATTAGCGCATCGGTCATCATCTCCATATTCTACCCTTCCCACCCTGTAAAGGTTATTAAATGCATGAGTTGGTCACGAATGCTTATTGTATGCTATTACCCGTCCTGTCCTATAAGTCTTGGAGGGTATTTAGGATCACTATTCCTAAGTGGTAAGGACTAGGCTGAACCCTCAGGTTTAAAGGATAAAATGCTAAGTGACATACATAACAAATCAGACTACACATAAGGGAACATACAAAGACAAACAAAAGCTCACAGATCCCTCCACAAGTTAACACATAATTAGGACGTCTCAAACATATTCAAGGTCTCAAAGATAGGAGTTTTTACAAAAGGAATAGGTAACAACAGCTGAGTCAGTGAAAACAATCGTTAAAGTATGGTTTAAAAACGAAGTAGTGACACTAGTTTAATGAGGTGCAGGACAAATAAAATAGCACGATTCTGGGCAGAGGATGGTAACACTGTAGTTTGAGATCATAATCAGGAACTCAGTGAGAGTAAATAGATGCACCATTTCAAAATCGTTTCCAGAGAGAGCAAGATTATAATAAAAAACAGGGAGAATTACAGAGGGTCAAAGAAAGAATTTGAGCGGCAGAGTTCAAAATTAAAAGAGACTGTTTAGTCTTAAACTGGTAACAACATGATTAATCGATTCTGATCAGGACTAAAGTTTGCCTAGACGTTGTATGCATCGTCTGATTATCTTAAAGAGTGGACATGCATATTTGATTCTGATTTTTTAAAGGCACGCATTGATAAGGTACTTGCAGAAGCATTTTAAACCACTTAGCCATATTTTAGCAATGTTATTAGACTAGCATGCTAATTAACCACTGTAATTCGAACAATTAAGTAGTCCTAAGGATAAGATATCTAATGCACATAGGAGTACCTAAAACATGGCTTCTAATATGACAATGCAGTAATGACAGTTTATTTGGATTGTTATTAATTGGTTAGAATTATAAAGTGAGTGCAATAACATACTGAGACTGAAAGATCTAAAACAGGATTTCTAACATATGAAATGCATATCCTAAGAAGGTTATCTATTGCGCAAATAGGTAAATAAAAACCTATAAACATGTTTTCTACCCATTACTTAAACTAATCATGCATACCCCCTCCCTTCCCCCCTCCCATATTCACTATTTAACCCCAAATCGTTTATTTACAAATTATTACAAACCAATAATATCTGAATTGCAGTAATAAAGAACAAAAAATAAAAAGTTATTCTATAGGGAGCCTTCAATCAGGCCTAGTCTTCCAACCTCACTCCTTTCGAGTTTCACAGCCTTTGCCATGGTCTGGGTGCGGCAAAGCTCTCTGGGGTCCCATTGGGTCCCTGGCCAATACCAATACCCAAACACTTAGTAGAATGTAGGACAGGTGCAGTGTGGGATTACCAACCTTGTGTGTCACAGTTCAGTGAGTACTCCGAGGTACCCAAAGTAATGCTCACACGAAGGGGGTATAACCTATTCTTCAAGAGTAGTGTGAAGTGCAGAAAGGTAGTTTAAAGAGTTTACACAGAGTTGGAGAGTTGCACACAAGGATAATGGGCAAAGGGGACAAATAGATCACATAAACATCACCCAAGGATACAGAGACTTAATATAGACTTACTAAGCATGGGTACACAAAATCAAAGAATTTAAAGAGACTTTGAAATAGTTAGATTTAGACATAAAAGTAAATAGTAACAACATGTAGTCATAATATGTAAGATTAGGAACAAGCAGTAGTCATGAGCATGCAAGTATCAACAGGCAAACCAGGAATCAATCACATGTTGCACAGTAGAAGCATAAGTAGAAAATAATTAGGAATAGGACTTACTGAAGTACTAAAAACCACTTTAATTTGGAGCATGGAATTTAATCATAACGTACCAGTAATAAGAGAACAATAGCAGAATGCAAAAGCCAAGTACAAGCACAATATTAGCCTTAGCTTTTGAGCTGGCTGATGGCAGTCAGGAACAGGGAGCAACAACAGCATAAGAGAGAAAATAAGAGAAATAGCACAAGAGAGTAATGTGATTGATGTGTGTATTTGTGATATGCAATGTGTTTGTAGTTTTCAAAAGAGAATGGGAGGGGGGTATTTATAGTACTGAATATGAGTAAACAAACAAGATAGCAGTCCCTAATTAAGGAACTGACATCAATCATAATCCAATTAGTTCATGGATTCTCCTTTAATTAAGGAATCAAAGTCAAACGGTAATAAGCAGTGATTTAAAAGGAAAGAAATCACAAAACATGGTATGATAACATAAGGAAATAGAATAGCATAGAGTATGCAATAAATACTAGGTACACGATACTCTAAATAGGGAAATAGGTCAGGCAAATCAATCAACATATTTGTGCTCACATATAGGGCAAAATACCACTTTAATTATAGAAAATAGTTTTTAGAATAATGAACGATATTGAAAACCTAGGAAATCAGTATTAATCAAAGAAAGTATCCCACAAATTAAGGAAGCAATTTTGAAATCAGTACCAAACCATAAGGAAAATATGCAGAATCACAATATAAGGCAAGTATCACAGTCTCAAAGAGGGTTTGTAAGAATCAGTATAAACCACCATCTAAATAATCAGAGAAACCCTAAGCGAAGAACACATAATAGTAGGGGAATGAAACGCTAGCAACAAAATTTAGAGCAAAGAGCACAGAACTCGGAGAAGAACTCAGAAGCATACATAATCAAACAAATAATACAAATACAAACATATAAAACTAGGGTTTCATCAGTCTTAAGCAAAATGTTTAGAAATAGTACTCAAAATCACGAATTAGTACTCAAAATCAGAAAATAAAGTGATTTCGAAAAGGGGTTCAGAAACGCTAGTTTCAAAAAGGGAACAAAAATGTTTAAAACACGAGCAATCGTAAAGATCGAGTAGAAAGTAGTGCAAAACATAAAGGCATGAGTTAAAATCATTAAAAAATACAGAGATTCAAGAGATTTTGGTCGAGATTAGGGTTACATAAGAAACCAGTGAGAAGTAAGAGAAACCTAGCTGCGAAACTCAAGGATAATGGTGGCTATAGCACCATCGAACCAAAACCTATTGGAGAAAGGACAGAAATAAGATCGTGAAAGGCATCAGTGACTGTCTTGTATGGTGGAGACTCATGGGGTCTCAGGGATGGAGATAACCGGTGAGATAAGGCTTCAAGGCGGCTGGTGGTCAAAAGAGGCGAGGCTGGAAGTGGCCGGAGAGAGGGCGGAGGTCATCGGAGAAGAGGAACCAGAAGGTTCTAGAGAGAAGGAGGAGAGGAAGAGATATATAGAGAGAGACTAGTCTCAAAAAAATGAGGGGTCAAAGGGGGGGGGGGCAGGTTTGAATTTAATTAAGGAAAAATGATTTGGGTCGTTGATCTTATTTGATCAACGGCTCAGATTAATTTAGAGCTGGGCCGGGTTGGTTTGGATATTGGGCTGGGGTGTACTTGGTTTGGTATTGGGTCAATTGGGTCTAATTAAATCTAACAGGGGTGGGGTTATAAAATTGAAATAATAAAGGACTATATGTTAAACAGCCAATTTCCCTCTTTTATTTTATATAAAATAGTTAAAATAATTTTAAAAATAAATTAAAGTTACTGATCTAATTAATAACATATAAATATTAATCTAAAAATACTGGAAATGATTTTACAAATAAAAAATATTGTTAATTGTAATAGAGGCTATAATTGCAATTTTTGCAATTTAACTTAGAAAATAACAAACAAATTTGTAAAAATATACAAAAAATTACCTTAATTATATCTTGGTGTAAATATGAGAATGGAAAATAAAAAATGATAATCTGGAAATAATTATTGGATTAAAATAGATAGTAAATTGATTATAAAAATCTTAAAAACTAGGAAAAAATACTAAAACTCTTGGGCATGCTTATACGTGCATACACTTGCCATTTTGAGAATATTTGAGTATAAAAATATGCAAGAAAAAATTGTGTATCAATGGCTGCCCCTTTTTACTCGAGAAGGATGAAAGAGTTGTCGGGTAAAGATATGATGGCCAATTTAGACCGAAAGAAATGGTTTGAAAAGTTTTGATCGAGCTCTGGTTTTTGAGCTGCCTACATATCCCCAGTCTTACAGGAATCATGCCATATGTAGTTGAGGGCCCGCCGATGGAACATGCCGATGGAGATTTTTCCAAAAACGGACGAGATATTTGGATTGGGGTAGCATTGCTACAGGTTTAATAGAGCTACGGAAACTGGAGCGAGATCGCTCCTACTTACATGGCCGTTGCTAGCCAGTTTACCTGCAAATAACAACACGAGCGCGTTGTGCATAAATTTAAAAGATGATGCAAGTTCCCGTTGGACCATGAATGCTGTCTTTGGACGGTTAGGATGACGTCCTCAGACTATGGTGTCCTGGGCCATGAAACATTTAGTAAGGATTCGTGGGCTATGAAATGATGTTCTCGGGCTATGAGGATGATGCCTCCGAACCATGATGCCTTTAAATAATGATATGTAAAAGATAAAAGTGGGGTCCTCAGGCCATGGCATGGAGTTCTCGGGCTATGAAAATTGTGCCTCCAAACAATGACGCCTTTGGATAACTTGGCAATCTTTCAGCCCATGAAATGCAGAAGGTGGCGATCTTTCAGCCGATGCAAGACTTAAAATAAAAATGGCGATACTTCAGCCGCTATAAATTGTAAATATAGATGACGTTTTTTCAGCCGATGTAAAGACTTAAAAAAGATGGCGATATTTCAGCCGATGCGAGATTTAAATGAAGTGGCGACGTTTTAGCTGATGTAAAGTTTTAAACAAAATGGCGATATTTCAGCCGATGTGATATTTAAATGAAGTGGCGATATTTTAGTCGATGCTAAGTGTAAAATATGAGTGGCAATCTTTCAGCCGATGCAAAATTTAAACAAAGTGACGATATTTCAGCTGATGTAAAGACTTAAATAAAAAATGGCGATATTTTAGCCGATGCTAAGTGTAAAATATGAGTAGCGATCTTTTAGCCGATGTGAGATTTAAACGAAGTGGCGATATTTCAGTCGATATAAAGACTTAAATAAAAAATGGTGATATTTCAGCTGATGCTAAGTGTAAAATATATGCGGCAATCTTTCAGCCGATGCGAGATTTAAATGAAGTGGCGATATTTCAACCACGCAAGAGAGGTAAAGTGGCGATGTTTCGGCCCTGCAAGATGGAGACAATGCTTAGGCTCGAAGGGCAGAATAGTAGCCTTATGCAATGCGGAGAAATGGAGACAATGCTTAGTCTCGAAAGGCAGAAAGGTAGCCTTATGCAATGCAGAGAAATGCAGATAGGGACAATTCTTAGTCTCGGAAGGCAGAAAGGTAGCCTTATGCGATGCAGGAAATGTAAAAGGCAAGTAATGGTAAAATCTCTTAGCTGATAGCTTTATAGCTGACAATCGATTGCTATATTGTGGCTGCTGAGGTTGTAGTGTATGGGTAACAATTGTAACTAGGTTATGATTCTGGGAGTTGTATTCCCGAGGCGTATGAGTGCATAGATATCTGATGATATTACGACTTGAGTGCCTGCATCCAAAGGAAAAATTGTGAGTTCTGTAAAAGAGGGGAAGGCTAGTTCGTATCCCCACGGACTTTGTTTGTCCTGCTCGGCCTTTGTTTCGGTGATACTGTACGTGTCCTTGAGGTGCCGCTGCTAAAAAAACTTTGATAACAGACATGCATGATTTAGTAAGAAAAATATAGCGTAATCATATAATTAAAAAATAGTTTTCTTTTAGATGAACGGACAACTGCGACGCGGTTCAAGACGTTGCAACCTCTCTCTTCGGAATTTTGAGGGTCCTCCTCAAAATTCTGCCCTAATTTGCTGGGTTGGTGCTTCCGACGGCTACGTCCGATGACTGGCTGAAGATCAACTTCGGAATTTCGAGGGTCCTCCTCAAAATTCTGCCCCAGTTTCCAATTGCGGGGGAAATAAAAATTTTAATGAATTGTGATCGAACCCATAAGGCTGCCTATGTATCCCCTTTTAAACGGGAATCATGTCAGGCGTAGTTCAAATTACATCATAAAGAAATCATAATGGTTACACATAGTATCGCTTCACTGCATTTGAATTGATCGGCTTTGGCCAAACTTCTTCGTCCATTTCTGCAAGTATGAGGGTTCCTCCGGTTAGAACCCGGTGAACTATGTACGGACCTTGCCGATTGGGAGAGAATTTTCCTTTGGCTTTGTCTTGATGCGGGAATACTTTGTTCAGCACCAGCTGTCCTAGTGTAAATTGTCTTGGCTTGACTCTTTTGTTGAAGGTTCTGGACATTCTGTTCTGATACAATTGACCATGGCAAACTACGTTCATCCTTTTTCCATCTATAAGAGCTAGTTGCTCATATCGACTTTTTACCCATTCTACATCGTCAAGTTCTGCTTCCTGCATAACCCCCAAGGAGGGAATTTCAACCTCGACGGGGATGACTACTTCTGTACCATAAACCAACATATAGGGAGTTGCTCCGGTTGATGTGCGAACCGTGATGCGGTGCCGCAATAAAGCAAATGATAGATTATCGTGCCACTGCTTATGTTTTTCTATCATTTTCCTCGGTATCTTCTTGATATTCTTGTTGGCCACTTCTACAGCTCTATTCATCTGAGGTCTGTAGGCTGTAGAATTCTTGTGTTTGATTTTGAATGTTTCACACATTGCTTTCATTAGGTCACTGTTGAGAGTTGTCAGTAATGATCGACTCTGGGATGCCCAACCGACAAACGATACGGTCGTGGACAAAGTCTGCCACGACTTTCTTAGTCACTGCCTTGTATGATGCTGCTTCAACCCATTAGGTGAAATAATCAATTGCTACTAGAATGAACCTGTGCCCGTTTGATGCGGCAGGCTCCATAGGTCCGATAATATCCATTCCCCAAGCAGCAAATGGCCATGGTGAGCTTGTTTCAGTAAGCTCATTTGGAGGCACTTTTATCATGTCTGCATGTATCTGACATCGATGGCACTTTCGGACGTACTGGATGCAGTCTGTTTCCATAGTCATCGAAAAATATCCCGCCCGGAGTATCTTCTTTGCTAGGCCAAAACCATTCATATGTGGACCGTAGGTCCCTACATGAACTTCTTCTAATAACATGGATGCTTCCTTTGCTTCGACACACCTTATTAATCGCAAATCGGGAGTCCTCCTGTACAAGACTCTTCCACTGTGAAAGAAATTGTTGGAAAATCTTCGAAGTGTGCGTTTTTGAGTAGCATTTGCAAGCTCTGGATATTCTCCTTTGGTCAAGTATTCCTTAACATTGTGAAACCAAGGTTTTCCATCTGTCTTTGCTTTGATATGAGCACAATAAGCTTGTTGGTCATGAATCTTTATCGGAGTAGGATCTATGAAGTTCTTATCTGGATGCTGAATCATAGACGATAGAGTAGCCAATGCGTTAGCAAACTCATTTTGGACTCTAGGGACATATGAAATTCTGTCTTTGTGAACCTTTTCCTCAACTCCTGTTCATGATGCAGATAAGGGAGCATCTTGGAGTTCTTGGTTGCCTATTCTTCTCGGACCTGATGTATGAGCAAATCTGAATCTCCAATCAGTAGTAACTCTTCAATGTTCATATCAATGGCCAACTTGAGCCCTAAGATGCAGGCTTCGTATTCGGCCATATTGTTAGTGCACGAGAACCTGAGTTTGGCAGATACTGGATAATGCTGGCCGGTTTCTAATACTAGGACTGCTCCTATGTCAACTCCTTTTAAATTGGCTGCTCCGTCGAGAAATATTCTCTAACCAGCATAGGATTCTACAATATCATCTCCTATGAAAGATACCTCTTCACTGGGAAAATACGTCTTTAGAGGATCGTATTCTCCATCTACGGGATTCTCGGCGAGATGATCTACCAAGGCTTGTCCTTTGATTACCATCTGAGATATGTAGACAATGTCGAATTCGCTCAGCACGATTTGCCATTTGGCTAGTTTGCCAATGGGCATGGGCTTCTGAAAGATATATTTCAGCGGATCCATTCTTGATATGAGGGTAAGTGGTATAGGCACAGAAATAATGCCTCAACTTCTGAGCTACCCAAGTCAGAGCACAAGAGGTTCATTCTAATAGGGAATACCGAGCCTTGTACGGGGTGAACTTCTTGCTAAGATAGCAGATGGCCTGCTCCTTTCTCCCCATTTCATCATGTTGTCCCAAAACACAACCGAATTCCTCACACAATACTGCAAAGTAGGGCAATAGAGGTCTACCTGGTTTTGGCAGAACCAAAACTGGCGGCGTTGACATGTATTCCTTGATTCTGTCGAAGGCTTTCTGAAAATCAACAGTCCATTTGGTAGCGGCGTCCTTCTTTAACATTTTAAAAATCGGTTCATAAATGACAGTGGACTGAGCTATGAACCTGCTGATATAGTTGATTCTCCCCAGGAAATTCATCACGTCTTTCTTGTTCTTCGGCGGTGGAAATTCTTGAATGGATCCAGCTCTATTCCTCGTCGACTTACAATGAATCCAAGTAGTTTTCCGGCAGGAACCCTGAATGCACATTTGCGGGATTCAATTTCAGATTGTACCTTCTTAGTCTGTTGAAGAACTTCCTTAGATCTTCCATGTGGTCAGCGACTTTCTTGGATTTGATGATGACATCGTCTACATATACCTCGTTTTCTTTATGTATCGTATTGTGGAAAATAGTAGTCATGGCCCTTATGTAGGTAATGCATCATTCTTTTATCCGAATGACATCATTTTGTAACAATACATCCCCCATGGCGTAATAAAAGTTGTTTTCTCAGCGTCTTCTTCATCCATCCATATCTGATTATACCCAACAAAACAATCAACAAATGATTGTAGTTCGTGTTTGGTGCAGCTGTCAATCAGGATGTGTATGTTTGGCGGGGGAAGTCATCTTTCGGACTGGCCTGGTTGAGATCTCGGTAGTCGACACAGACTCTAACCTTACCATCCTTCTTCTCCACTGGCACAATGTTGGCTAACCATGTTGGGAACTCCACTACCCTGAGAACCTTGGCTTTGAATTTCTTGGTGACTTCTTCCTTGATTTTCAAACTCATGTCAGGTTTGAATTTTCTGAGCTTCTGTTTTACCGGCGGACATGTCGGATCTGTTGGCAGTTTGTGTGCTACAATAGATGCACTGAGACCAGTCATATCATCATACGACCAGGCGAATATGTCTTCATATTCCCTTAGAAATTCCGTATACTCTTCTTTTTCCAATGGTGATAGATGAACACTGATGCGTGTTTCCTTGATATTCTCTGTATCCCCCAAGTTTACAACCTCAGTTTCGTCCAAGTTAGACTTAGGCCTATTCTCAAAATCCTCAACCTCTTTAACGATCTCTTCTGATATATCATCCTTTTCTGAGTCTATGTCCGTTTGTTGCGTTGTCTCGTTGCATGTCACAATCGTCGGTTCATCAAGATAAGTAATAGTAATGCTGTGTAAATAAAGTAAATGAGAAAAAAAAATAAGAGTGAGACTTATAAGAAACTGAAATGCTTTGATAAATTTCATAATTGTTTTGAACATTGGAGCTCTAATTTTTGAAATTAAAAATGCGGAAAGGAAATCAACTAGAGAAAAAGTAAAAGGTGATGCATGGTTCTTTGTTCAGCCTTGCTACCCCGAAGCTCTCTAGGCTCTGGTGGTTTTGATGGACCAATTGTTGAGGCGTGCTCCTCGGCTCACAGCTTGTATGGAAGGGCCTTCCCCCCTTCCTCCTCAAAAATGACACAGTAGTCGATATTGTCGTCTTCCAAAAATAGATTCCTTATTGCCGCTAATGCTTCCTCTTCTTCTAACCCATATATGACATCTGCTGTCTAGAAAGTCTGCTCCAGGCGAGGTATCGGGTGCTCCAATAGATAGTAGGGACTGCGCCATGGTGGCGACCAGTGGTTGAACTCCTCCCAAGTGTATTCATACCCCAAACCAAAAGTAGTGCCATGTTTCTTTAGCTTAATGGGTTTGGCGATTCCCTGGAGGTTTTTGCTAAGTCCTTTTCTAGGCTCATATCCATGACAATTCAGTATGCTTTCAATCTTGTTGTCCCACCATTAATCCTTGTCCACGCCATTGATCCGCTGAATGCGGTGGTAGGTTTTTCTCCCTATTTTTCTTCTTCCTCCTATTGCCGGGATGGTCTGACGATAGTATATGGGGTTATTACCGTTGCCATGAATAATCACCTCTTGGTGATTCCACTCAAATTTCACTGCCTGGTGTAGGGTTGATGCTACTGGTCCAGCGGCGTGAATCCAGGGCCGTCCAAATAGTAAACTATAGGACACTGGGATGTCTATCACTTGAAAGTCAACATCGAGCCAACTTGGTCCCATTTGCAGACACAAACTGATTTCCCTAATAGTGGACCTTTGGGATCCATCAAAAGATTTGACAATGATAGCTCCATCCTTGATCTCATGCAGGCTCTTCCCCAATGTTCTGAGAGTTACCAATGGACAAATATTGAGACTAGACCCTCCGTCAACCAGAATTTCGGTAATGAAATAATCCTCGCATTGCAAAGTGATGTGCAATGCCTTGTTGTGGCTCAGCCCTTCTGGTGGCAGCTCATCTTCGTGGAAAGTGATTTTGTGACTCTCCAATACTTGCCCTACCATGTTTGCCATTTCTCCACCAATTATGTTTCTGGGCATATATGCCTCGCTTAGCACTTTCAATAAGGCATTTTTATGTGCGTCAGAGCTTTGTAGTAGGGCTAAGATGGAGATCTGGGCTGGCGTCTTAGCTTTGTAGTAGGGCTAAGATGGAGATCTGGGCTGGCGTCTTGTTCAATTGATTGATGACCGAATACTGTTTGGCTTGTATCTTACTCCAGAGGTCATCAGGCCCAGTTTCAGTGATAGTTGGTCGTCCAGAGGTTTGTTTGCTAGACTCAGCTAGATGTTCTGGAGTATAAACCCTACTAGTTTTGGTCATACCCTGTGCTGCAATTGTTTCTCCAGATTTCGTTTTCCCTTTCCTTCTCGCCTCGGTAGTGTAATCCCAAGGAATGGCCTTCGTATGGAATGGTGCTATGGTTGACATAGCCACAGGAATGGGTACCCTTGCTTTGGGAGGTAACACAGTAACTTCAAATGGTACAGGTGCCTTTGGGGATCCAAACTCGACCTTAATTGGTCCTGGCACCTTTGTAGAAGAAGGTGGCTCGAACTCAAGTGGTATTGACATGTTCACTTCAGCATCTTCAGAAGGCTGGATCTGGACTACAATTGGATTAAGTTTGACAGTTGGTTTCTTTGGCTTGTCACCTTCAGCAATCAATTCGATCAATCCTATCAATCCTTTGGGGTTCCAATCATCTTCTATCTCTATCATGTAAACGCCTCCGCTTTTGTAGATGGGTAGGGGGTTGTTGCAAACATTTGGACTAGGTTCTTTTGCCAAAATAATCTTGTTGTCAATTAAAGCTTGGATTTTATCCTTCAGAGAGCGGCATTCATCAATGGTATGCCCCTTCATGTCGGAATGGTATGCATAGGTTTTGTTTGGGTTGATCAATTGGGAAGGATTTTCTGGAGTTATGTCAGGGATAGGGGTGACGTAACCAGTAGCTTTGAGCCTTTCATACACCTGGTTGATTAGTTCGGCGATGGCGGTATATTGTTTGTGAGGTCTACGGTCGAAGTTAGGTCGTGGTCTAGGGAAGTTTTGGCGGGTGAAAGGTGATTGATAGTAAGAGGGCTGAGCATTATAGGCTTGGTAGACAGGTGCTGGTTGGGAATATCTTGGTGAGGTAGGTTTATATGTGGGGGGTGAAGATGATTGGTAAGCAGGTGGTGGAGCTTGGTAAGAGGGTGAGGGTGCTTGGTAATTTAGGGTAGGTTGATGTCACGCCCCAAATCGAGGGACATGACCGGCGCCCGACCGGGTAGTCCCAGTCAAGCGGACCTGGGTGCCTTTCCTAACCCACGTGTTACCCCTGTATTTTTCATCACTTATTAACCAAAGGATTAAGCAGTTTATAATTGAAATCACACTTTTTCAAACATTCCCAACATGCTTAATTACTTAACAAATTTACAACTTACAAGTCCTGACATATATCTACATAAGTCCATAATCCCACATTTTCTGTCTACGGAGCCTCTAAGATATGACAGGGATAAAACAATACTTGCCGGTAACAAGGCTCCGGCTATACCTTACACAAAACCAAAATAAGACTCCAAAAATAGAAGTGGCATGAGCCACGCAGGGCCCCGAGAGGAAAGGGGCTCACCAAACGGCCAGTGGAAGATGAAGGAGTGCTACTGCCGATGAACTGAAGTACCTGCTACGAATCCACCTACAATCATAACACGAATGTAGCGCCCCCGGCAAAAGGGACGTCAGTACACTAGAATTGTACTGGTATGTATAAACAAGCTTTGTCCCAAGTAAACTCAAGCCATAGACAAGTAAGTCACGGTAATTGAATCAAAAAACAAATACATAAAGAAATAACAAGTCAAGCCAAACAATTTTTCAAAACTTAACTTTGTTTCAAGTAGTCCTCAAACCATATACAAGTAGAAAACAACAATAGACGCGAAAACCAAACACCCATGGAAGGCACAATCAAACCAAACAAAGGGACAATCAGTGCCCCACAGGTTACAAACTCTGCTGCTATATCCTTTCACAATGCCTCATCAATGATTTCACAACTGGTACACATATCGATTTCAATGGCGATTACGATCGCTTTCCACCCTTATTATCTCGGCCACCCTTATTACCTCGGCCACCCTTATCACCACAACCCGCACCTTATTACTTCGTATTGCGGCGCAACCCGATCCTACCGTACATTTTCAATTCACAAACAATCACAACAACAATAATGAACAATTAACAAAGATCACAACAACGACAATAAGCAATTTACAAAGATCACAACAACATTTCCTTAAGGAGTAACAACAATGATTCACAAGTGTTCCCATAACCATCAATACTATTTTCCATCGAATTCCACAATTCACAAGTGTTTCCATAGCCAATAGTACCAATTCCACTATATTCCACATTTCATAAGCAATTCAAGTTGTTACAATAATTACCCACCAGGAGCCAATGTGTTATTACCACCGTTCTTCCAATTTCATCATTCACGATTTCCCTTTTTATCAATTGTTTCCCAACTCTTACCACATAATATTTAACCAAACCAATCAACACCCAACAAACCAATCACAAGAGTTTCACAAATAATTCACATAGCTATCACATACCATTTATTCGTGCACCAAAATAGGGCGATTTTACCAAGATCAAAGTTAGCCATACATACCTGGAGTCGAATTTCCTTTCTTTTTCTTTTATCTCCTACTTCCAATTTACCCAATAATATAGGAGCGTCAATCTAGGTCACAAGTTACACATATATCTTAGAAACGAAATTCACAATTACTATCCGAGCTTATTTGGGTTATCGAGCACCGCCCCTTACTTCTACCCATTTCCATTTTACTAAATTTCAAGTATAAAGAACATGCATGAGTGTCTAACTTCAATTTTCAAGAGTTAATGCATGAAAATCTTTCTTTCCTTTAAAATTTGAAAATCAAGGAAAAAAAAAGGTTAGGGTTTTTACCTTTAGAATTTGGGGAAGAAGACACTTGCTTTAGAATTTTCCGGACCAAGCCATTAGAAGAACAATCTTTGAAGAGGATAGGTTTTTCCCTCAAGAATCTCTCCTCCCTCTCTCTTATTTTGCTCAGAAAATATGTAAAAATAAAGTGTTGTGGTCGGGTTAAAAAAATTAGAAAATCTGAGCCGAGTCGGGTCTGCGGTCGCATCTGCGATCGCAGAGTTAACATGCGGTCCGAATAAAGGACCGCAGAATTGCTCCCAAAAACTAAATGTTCTGACACGATCTGCGACAAGAATGCGGTCTGAATTCATGTTCTGCGGTCGCACAATGCGCCGCAGAATTGACCGCATTTTAACTTCAATTTTTGACAAATCTTGTGTTACATTCTGCGGTAGGAATGCGGTCCGCATAGCTGATCTGCGACCGCATTCTTGACCGCAGAAATGACAATTTTCTGGAAAAATTTATTCTTTTGATTTTTAAAGCTTAGATCACC
>MU687414.1:0-32184 GCA_026770625.1 Nicotiana glauca | reverse complement strand
TCTCTTATTTTGCTCAGAAAATATGTAAAAATAAAGTGTTGGGGTATTTTATTGAAGAAGAGATCGGGTTAAAAAATTAGAAAATTTGGGCCGAGTCGGGTTTGTGGTCGCATCTGCGATCGCAGAGTTAACATGCGGTCCGCATAATGGACCGCAGAATTGCTCCCAAAAACTAAATGTTCTGACACGATCTGCGACAAGAATGCGGTCCGCATTCATGTTCTGCGGTCGCATAATGCGCCGCAGAATTGACCGCATTTTAACTTCAATTTTTGACAAATCTTCTGTTACACTCTGCGGTAGGAATGCGGTCCGCATAGTTGATCTGCGACCGCATTCTTGACCGCAGAAATGATAATTTTCTGGAAAACTTTATTCTTTTGATTTTTAAAGCTTAGATCGCCACCGAGGGTCCGAACCGCGGCGAGCTAATTCTACACATTCCTAACACAATATTCGGACCTTGACACTATGAGCTACTAGGTTTTAAGCACAAAATTTTATGGGGCCTTACAGTTGATATGTGAAAGGAGATATTGGGTATGTTTGGTATTTTATTGGGGATTTCACTCTCTGTGCAACGATCACAACACTCACATCTCTTTTCTTGGATGCGCCGCCAGACTATAGAACCTTGTCTACAATGCTTCAAAGTTAGTGACCATACCACTTTTAATGCCTTCCTCGATCCTCTGTCCTAGCTTGTTGATGTCGGAAAATTTCTAGCCTTTAATCAATATCAACCTCTCATAATACTATGGGTCTTGACCCCGGACGAAAAACCTGTTCATTTGTTCTTCTTCTAAAGCTGTCCTGACCTTAGCAGCTTCTGATCTCCAACAAGTAGCATACTTGTACAATGTCTCCGTGGGTTTGTTCTTTATGTTCTAGATGTAGAATTCATCTGGCTCATTTTCCGTATTAAATGTGAACCTGTCCATGATATTGGACGCCATACCTACCCAATTTGTCCACTTCTTAGGGTCTTGGCTAATGTACCAAGATAGAGCATCCCCTTTCAAACTTCTCATAAAGAGCTTCATGCGGATCTTTTCATCTCTTCTGACTCCGACCAGCTTATCGCATTATGTCCTCAAATGGACCCTTGGATCCCCTGTGCCATCAAACATTTTGAACTTGGGAGGTTTGTACCCCTCAGGGAGTTCGACATCTGGCTGAATGCAAAGGTCCTCATAATTTAACCCCTCCATACCTTTGTTTCCTTCAACACCATGGACTCGGCTAATCAACTTCTTGAGTTATGCGGCCAGGTTCCTGATAAAATAGCCTTTGTCATCAGACTCTGGTGTGCTTGAAATAGGTTGAGTATATTTTGGTATGGTTTCCACATAGATGGGGGTGTTGTGGGGTGATCATTTATGGAGTTTAGTGGTTCGGGAATGAGTGGTGGTGTGTTGCTTGAAGTGTGACATGTGTTGCAGATGAGGAGCGGGTTGTTTTTATGGTTTCGGGATGTTTTGTGAAGGTGTAGGAATTTGTGCATTGGGAAAGTTGACATCTGGAGTAGTGAGGGAAAATGATAAGTTTGCCAAGTTCCGAACTTGGTCCAGTTCTTCCTGAAATTTCAATAACTTTTGTTCTAGTTGGGTGGCATTTTCTTTGGAAACCTGAACACCCTGAGGAACCTCTACCCTTTCGGCCATGTTATTCAAATCTTCCATTTTTCTTCTGTTCTTGTTTTTGATATGAATCGGATGAGGAGTAGGTGGAGGAACTTTAGATCTTGTGGAGTAGGATGATGATACCAGAGTGCACGAACTAACCTTTGGGGGAGGGGAATAAAACAAAAGTAAAAACAAAACAAGGTACCAAGTTAGTAAGGGTTATGAGAAGAAAATGTTGCAATATTTAAACACATAGTGCAAGAATATAAATCGTGTCCTAATTTGGG
Source organism: Nicotiana glauca (assembly GCA_026770625.1). Lineage (NCBI taxonomy): Eukaryota > Viridiplantae > Streptophyta > Magnoliopsida > Solanales > Solanaceae > Nicotiana > Nicotiana glauca. The sequence continues at coordinate 30,272 of MU687414.1, read as the reverse complement.
TGCCTCGTTGTGCCTGAGGTAGGTCGAGCAACAAGTTGATTTGGAGAACTTATGATGCTAAATGCCTCATTTTATTGATAAAAATAAGACTAATCCCAAAACGACACTAAAATTGCGTAAAATAAAATATCACTAATGGCCATTGGCCTTATTATATTAAAACAAAGGAAAGACTCCTAAATACTTGGTCCCAGAAGGACCTTCTTTAGGTTGAATGTTCTCGTTGATCAGATCCTCCAGCTCATGTAGATTCTCCAGTAAAAATGCCTTTGCGAGGCGTTCTCCTTTGGTTCCCTCAGCGTTCTAGCAGTCAATGATTCTCTTCCTCACTTTCCTTTCAAGTTCCAGTAGACTGTATTCCAGATATTCCAGCTTTTCGCTAGCCTTGGTCACCCTCTCTTTCCATTCATTGATTTGGTCACTTGATGGGAGATTCCACCATACCAAAGTTGGGGACCTCGTGCCTCATTTTCTGTAAAACAAAGGGTTAGGCCCTTACCCCCGTCGGACTCGACTATTTAAATCAATAATTAGCATAAAAGCATTTAGTTCTCCAAATAAATGCACAGAACGTGGTGGTGTCCATTTGGGTTTCAAGGAAACCCAGTGGACTTTAGACAAAGCTATCTTAAAGAGTCATTATGCGGACACCATAACTGACTCAGCTAGGTTTGACCATGATGCATGCACAGTAAAATAGAGTAAGGTCTCTATGGGGTATTAGACCGGTAACGTTGAGCGGACAACTCAAGAGGGAAAGGCACAGAATCGTCGACTGCACCGCTGATCGATTGTTTTTACCGCAAATACGCCTTTGCCAAATTTAGGAGGTGATAATATCGGAAGGGCGCAATCACTCATTATAAGCGTTGCTATGGTATTTGTTTGGCATGAGTGGAATATGATGTTGAGGATGCAATTATAAGAATGAAACAAGTTGTCATATATTTGCACGTTCATAAAGTAATGATTACAATAATTGCTCAAAATTACAACAGTATTGAGGGAAAGCGGCTAAAGAAAACATTCAAGAAAAAGAAACAAATAGCTAAGTTAGTTTCGTAGTAGAAAAGAGAAAAAGACATTAAATAAAGGCAATAAAGAAGCAGTAAAGTCACAAGTAACATGAAATGGTAAAAGCCTAAACAAAATCCCCAGCAGAGTCGCCATGCTGTAGAAGCCCCCTTTTTCTTGCGAAATTGGGTTTACGACATTTGGGAGGAAAACTCATTCCCTTTTGGGATTTGGGTTTTTGGAATTGAAGAGCCTAATGATTAAAGTGCATTAGGACACTAGGAAGGGGTTTGAGTTTAAAAAACCAGAGTTTGGGTAAAGGCTAGAAATTATCTCGAGGGGAAGGTGTTAGGCACCCCTCAAGATCCACCAGTATGGTTCCCAGCCATGTTATATCGTGACTTCACATAATCAAGTAAACAATCAAGGGTTCAAATATATAACATTGCAAATAAGTTAAAAACTTTTTAAGATAAGTAGGGAGGGCAGAAATTTATGAAAAGATTTGAATAGTTTTACAAGAAGAGACGAAAGCAAATAAAGGGAGAGGGGTCCTAGGTTTATGATTAATATGGATCACATTAATGCAATATTCAGTAATTGCTCCTCAGAAATGGGGCTACATGAGATATTAGCGCATCGATCATCATCTCCATATTATACCCTTCCCACCCCGTAAAGGTTATTAAACGTATGAGTTGGTCACGAATGCTTATTTCATGCTATTACCCGTCCCATCCTATAAGTCCTGGAAGGTATTTAGGACCACTATTCCTATGTGGTAAGGACTAGGCTGAACCCTTAGGTTTAAAGGATAAAATACTAAGTGACATATATAACAAATAGGACAACACATAAGGGAACATACAAAGACAAGCAAAAGCTCACCGATCCCTCCACAAGTGAACACATAATTAGCACGTCTCAAACATATTCAAGGTCTCAAAGATAGGAGTTTTTACAAAAGGAATAGGTAACAACAGTTGAGTCAGTGAAAAAAAATCGTTAAAGCATGGTTTAAAAATGAAGTAGTGACACTAGTTTAATGAGGTGCAGGACAAATAAAATAGCATGATTCTGGGCAGAGGATGGTAACCCAGTAGTTTGAGAACATAAAAATCAGGAACTTAGTGAGAGTAAATAGATGCACCATTTCAAAATCGTTTCTAGAGAGAGCATGATTTTAATAAAAAAACAGGGTGAACTTCAGAGAGTCAAAGCAAGAATGGGAGCGGCAGAGTTCAAAATTAAAAGAGACTGTTGAGTCTTAAATTGGTAACAACATGATTAATCAATTCTGATCATGCCTAAAGTTTGCCTAGAAGTCGTATGCATTGTCTGATTATCTTAAAGAGTGGACATGCATATTTGATTCTGATTTTTTAAAGGCACGCATGATAAGGTACTTGCAGAAGCATTTTAAACCACTTAGCCATATTTTAGCAAGGTTATTAGACTAACATGCTAATTAACCACTGTAATTCGAACAGATAAGTAGTCCTAAGGACAAGATATCTAATGCACATAGGAGTACCTAAAACATGGTTTCTAATATGCCAATACAGTAATGACAGTTTATTTGGCTTGTTATTAATTGGTTAGAATTATGAAGTAAGTGCAATAACATACTAAGAGTGAAATATCTAAAAGAAGATTTCTAACATATGAAATGCATGTCCTAAGCAGGTTATCTATTGCGCAATTAGGTAAATAAAAACCTATAAACATGTTTTCTACCCATTACTTAAACTAATCACCCCAATCGTTCATTTACAAATTATTACAAACCAATAATATCTGAATTGCAGTAATAAAGAACAAAAAATAAGAAGTTATTCTATAGGGAGCCTTCAATCAGGCCTAGTCTTCCAACCTCACTCCTTTCGAGTTTCACAGCCTTTGCCATGGTCTGGGTGCCCAAAGCTCCCCGGGTCCCATTGGGTCCCTGGCCAATACCAACACCCAAACACTTAGTAGAATGTAGGACAAGAGCAGTGTGGGGTTACCAACCTTGTGTGTCACAGTTCAGTGAGTACTCAGATGTACCCAAAGCAATGCTCACATGAAGGGGTATAACCTATTCTCTAAAAGTAGTGTGAATTGCAGAAATGTAGTTTAAAGAGTTTACACAGGGTTGGAGAGTTGCACACAAGGATAATGGGCAAAGGGGACAAATAGATCACATAAACATCACCAAAGGATACAGAGACTTAATACAGACTTACTAAGCATGGGTACACAAAATCAAAGAGTTTAAAGAGACTTTGAAATAGTCAGATGTAGACATAAAATTAAATAGTAACAGCATGTAGTCATAATAGGTAAGATTAGGAACAAGCAATAGTCATGAGCATGCAAGTATCAACAGGCAAAACAGGAATCAATCACATGTTGCACAGCAGAAGCAGAAGTAGAAAACAATTAGGAATAGGACACACTGAAGTAGTAATAACCACATTGGTTTGGAGCATGGAATTTAATCAGAACATACTAGTATTAGGAGAAAAACAACAGAATGCAAAATCCAAGTACAAGCACAATATTAGCCTTAGCTTTTCAGCTGGCTAATGACAGTCAGGAACAGGGAGCAACAACAGCACAAGAGAGAAAAGTAGAGAAATAACACAAGAGAGTAATGTGATTGATGTGTGTATTTGTGATACACAATGTATTCGTTGTTTTCAAAGAGAATGCGGGTTATTTATAGTACTGAATACGAGTAATCAAACAAGGTAGCAGTCCCTAATTAAGGAACTGGCATCAATCATAATCCAATCAGTTCATGGATTCCCCTTTAATTATGGAATCAAAGTCAAACGATGATAAGCAGTGATTAAAATGGAAATAAATCACAAAAAATGGTATGATCACATAAGGAAAAAAAATAGCATAGAGTATGCAATAAAGACTAGGTACACGATACTCTAAATAGGGAAATAGGTCAGGCAAATCAATCAGCATATTTGTGCACACATATAGGGCAAAATACCTCTTTAATTCTGGAAAATAGTTTTCAGAATAATGAACGAGTTTGAAAACCTAGGAAATCAATATTAATCGAGGAAAGTATCCCACAAATTAAGGAAGCAATTTTGAAATCAGTACCAAACCATAAGGAAAATATGCAGAATCATAATATAAGGTAAGTATCACAGTCTCAAAGAGGGTTTGTAAGAATCGGTATAAACCACTATGTAAATAATCATAGAAACCCTAAGGGAAGAACACATAATGGTAGGAGAATGAAACGCTAGCGACAAAATTTAGAGCAAAGAGCACGGAACTCAGAGAAGAACTCAGAAGCACACATAATCAAACAAATGATACTAATACAAACATATAAAACTAGGGTTTCATCAGACTTAAGAAAAATGTTTAGAAATAGTACTGAAAATCACGAATTATTACTCAAAATCAGAAAATAAAGTGATTTTGAAAAGGGGTTCAGAAACCCTAGTTTCAAAAAGGGAACAAAAATGGTTAAAACTTGACCAATCGTAAAGATCGAGTAGAGAGTAGTGCAAAACATAAAGGCGTGAGTTAAAATCGTTAAAAAATAAAGTGATTCAAGAGGTTTGGGTCAATATTAGGGTTTCATAAGAAACCAGTGAGAAGTAAGAGAAACCTGGCTATGAAACTCAAGGAAAATGGTGTTTATAGCACCATCGAACCAAAATCCATCAGAGAAAGGCCGGAAACAAGCTCGTGCAAGGCTTCAGTGACCGTCTTGTATGGTAGAGACTCATGGGGTCCCAGGGATGGAGAGAACTGGCGAGATAAGGCTTCAAGGCGACTGGTGGTCGAAAGAGGCAAGACTGGAAGTGGCCGGAGAGAGGGCGGAAGTCATCGGAGAAGAGGAACCAGAAGGTTCTAGAGAGAAGGAGGAGAGGAAGAGACAGATAGAGAGTGACTGGTGTCAAAAAAATGAAAGGTCAAGGGGGGAGGGTAGGTTAGAATTTAATTAAGGAAAAATGATCTCGGCCGTTGATCTTATTTGATCAACGACTCAGATTAATTCAGAGTTGGACCGAGTTGGTTTAGATATTGGGCTGGGGCAAATTTGGTTAGGTATTGGGTCAATTGGGTCTAGTTAAATCTGATAGGGGTGGGGTTAAATTGGGCTAAAATTGAAACAATAAAGGGCTATATGTTAAATAGCCAATTTTCCTCTTTTATTTTATATAAAATAGTTAAAATGCTTTTAAAAACAAATTAAAGGTACTGAAATAATTAATAACATATATATATTAATCTAAAAATACTGGAAATGATTTTAATTGTTAATTGTAATATTGGCTATAATTATGATTTATGCAATTTAACTTAGAAAATACCAAACAAATTTATAAAAATATGCTAAAAATTATCTTAATTATATCTTGGTGTATATATGAGAATGGAAAATAAAAAATGATAATCTGGGAATAATTATGGATTTTGTACTGCTAAAATAGATAGTAAATTGATTTTAAATATCTTAAAAACTAGTAAAAAATACCAAAACTCTTGGGCATGCTTATACGTGCATACACATGCCATTTTAAGAATATTTGGGTATAAAAATATACAGAAAAAATTGGGTATCAACAGAAACATGTGACGCAAATCAGAGACAAATTGGAAGAGAATCTAATTTGGAAAATTAATGAAGGTAATAATAGTTTTTGGTGGGACAATTGGTCAGAAAAAGGGGCCTTAGCCAAGTTTGTCCCTAATGATAGATTGAGTAAAACCGTCAAAGTGAAGGAATTCATTCACAAAGCCAACTGCAACATGGAAAAGCTAATCAACACTCTCAATCAGCAGACTGCTAGCCACATCAGCGCAATAAGGATTAGAGATCAGAGAAAAGAAGATTATGACATATGGGATGCTTCAACTGATGGTCAATACACAAACAAAAGTGCTTGGCATACCATAAAGAGTAGAAACAGAAGAATACAACTCTAAACAATATGTGGCTCAATTGCATCCCCTTCAAAATTTCTTTCTTGACTTGGAGACTATACCTCAATAAGCTTCCTTTCGATGAAGTTATTTCTAAATTTTGTAATTATATTGTTTCCAGTTGCATGTGTTGTAAAAATCCAAAAGGATACTCAATGCAATACGTCTTTCATAGAAGGTGAACCTGCTCAACATCTATGGAAAGTTTTTTGTGCCCCCTTAGTGTCACACCCCCTTTTTCCCTCCTCGTGGCTGGAGAATCGGGTTTATGACATTTTGGGTATGGGGCAACTCGTTCCTTTTGGGAACTGGGTTTTGCATTTGAAGAGTCTACACTTAATGATTTATAGTGAATTAGGACACCTTACTAGATTCAACTACAACTACGCTTTTTATAACCAGAGATAGGGTAATGGCTTTGAAATTATCCTAAGGGGAAGGTGTTAGGCACCCCTCAGGATCCACTAGTGTGGTTCCCGGCCAGACAATTATTGTGAATTTAGCCAATAGACAAGTAAATAGGTAAGGCTCAAGTAAGAGCGGATTTTAATACACAAACGCTTGGAAATAAACAAACATGGAAGAGATATTAAAAGGTTGATTTTTTGAAAAAGAAGTTAAAAATAATTTTTAGGACAAAGAAAAGGAAAGAGGGTGCTAGGTTTAATCATAATATGGATCACATCAATGCAATACCGGGTAATCACTCCTCAAAATAGGGGCTGCACATGGTATTAGCGCACCGGTCATCATATCCATATCTACCCTTTCCCACCCCATTTAAGGCACTTATCATATCCATATCTACCCTTTCCCACCCCATTAAAGGTACTAAAGTGCGGATTGGTCTTGATTACTATTGCATGCTATTACCTGTCACATTCCTATCAGTCCTAGGGGTATTTAGGACTACTATTCCTAAAGGGAAGGGATATTAGGCTGATTGGTTTCAAAGGATAAAAATCTAAGACGACATACAGAAACACATACTGTATGCTGGGGAAGCATATAAATAGATACAGGCTCAAATACACCTTCTTGAACAAAAACACATGACTAGTATGAATTACATATACTTTTTAGGGTTTGATTGAAATAATAAAGACAAGGGGAGTTTGATTCAGAGCCAGATTCATCAGATACCTCAGATAAGAAGCCCAAATCAGGCCTGCCTGCTGGTTGGAGCAGTTACTAATTAACAGAGGCAAATTTAGTTTTATTGTTGTTATTAACTAAGGCTTGACTAAGTGTTTAGACGGAGTCATCTACTTGATTCATAATACGGTGAAACAGTAAAAATGAATTGTTTGAGATCCTATAGGCATGCTTGCTAAACCTCGTTAAGTAAGGGAATTAGATTTTTTTAAAACTGATTCGGAATAGACTGATTTTAAAATAGATCAATTTCAGATTCTGCAGGTGATGGTATTTACTATTGCTGATTTAAACCCTATGAACATGATATCTAACATTGAGTGTGAATGAAACGGATCAAATTTATTTAAGAATTCCTATAGGCATGATTTCTATATGTTACTTATTTCAGCATTACGAACATGACACTTATTTTCAGCCATCTAGAACCTAAAACATGATATCTAAGTGGCATGCAGAAATTATATACGTCATATAGGCAAGTTATCTAGGTATGACATTGACCATGAAGAAACTGAGATAAACCCTATAGTCATGGTGTCTAAAGATGCAGTATTGGACGCAAAGAATTTAAAATAGTCATATAGACATGCTTTCTACCTTGAGCATACATGATCACCCAACCCTTTTTACTATCCAACCCCAAATGTTTATTACAACTTATTACAAAACAGAAATACTGAATTACAAAAGAAATAATCAAAGAAAAATCTACAACCATAGGAAAGCCTCATTTGACTTCCTATCTGAGATATGCAAAGAATAGTATCATTGCCAATATCATTGATTTCAAAGCCTTTCTCAGACTTGGGTGTGTCAGAGTTCCCTAAGGGCCTCAATAGGACCCCGGGCAGTGCTCACACCCAAGTTACACAACCAGAATAGAGATAAGTGCAGTATGGAAATGCCAGCCCTCATGTATCCAAGTTCAGAAGGAGCTCATGGTGTCCCAAGGCAAGGCTCACATGAAGGGGGCAGAACTTAAGTTCTAAGAAGATAGTGAAAGTGCAGGAACAAAGTTTTAAGGGCTGAAGGAATAAAGGAGAGGAGAAGGGTGATGGGATACAACCATTAACATTTCAGGGAATCAACAACTTCACAAAAGGGGTCATGGGATTGGGAATCCATTGCAAGGAGCCTATACACTTAGGCATGGGTTAACTTTGGGCTAGACAGCAATAGGAAGTGCTGACATGCCTGTAAATCAACCAGAACACACAACAGATAAGGGAAACACGGAGGTTGTGATCCCAAAGAGATCAAGTTTGGGTCATGAACAACAATGTTCAATGCTGTCATGTCCCAAACCAACCACAAATACCATCTACATTAGGCATAGAGATTCAAAGTCCGCAAGCTATGATAAATAACAAAAGCATTTATTCAGACAGAAAGGCAGAACATAGCATGCATTAATAATGGAACTATTTAAATACAAACAGGAGGCAAACTGCAAGGAAAGAAACATGTTGTTGTTGATGCTGAAAAATTAATCAGAACATACCAGTTAAAGAAGCAAAGTGCAGTAAAAAAAAGTAAGCAGGACTTCAAAGTATAGCCTTGGCTTTCAGCCGGCTAAGATAACAGTAGCACAAGTAGTAATAAGGGCGAGAGAGTTTTTCATTTTGAGTGTAAGTGTATGTTCAGAACCAAGAAGAAGTTCGTGTCCTGTGTTCGTTAATGAGAGAGCATATATATAGTTTAAAGCTAGATAGAATAATATGGTAAGAATCAAAGTCAAGTAGTAATTTATGGAACTAGGTACCAATTAGTATCAAATCAGTATAAGTACTTCCTTTAATTAAGGGAATCAATTTGAACAGTAAGAACAGGTAGCAAATAAGTAAAGAAATTGAAGGTAACTGGAGCATAACAAATAAGAAAATACTTCAAACATAGTAGGCACAAAGTAAACAGTTAGGGCTAGGTTCATAAGGCTCTAATAAAGGAAATAATATAACAATAAATTAATAGCATAGTCAACCATAGAATAAGGTCAGAAAAACATTCTACAAGTTAAAAATCAGCGGAATAATCATGCGAAATCAGTGAAAGATCAATCACAGGATTCAAAGATGCAAGAATGGGCGATAATACTGATTTACCCCCATTATATAAGAACGGACACATGGTAAGCAAAATCAAAACCCTAAGAGGTCGATTAGGACAAGAATCAAATATGAAATTAAAGATCATGCAGAGCATAGCTTGAATTAGTAGGCTTAAGCATGATACAGGTAGGAAAAGTGAAGAATCAGAAGTATTCGTGAACAAAAATAAGGCAAAATCACACAATAGGCAAGGATAACCATAATATGGAACCCTAACAAACCAAACATAGGACAAACGTCACAGAATCATAGAAACACACAGATTAACCGAACATATTATCAAAACAAAACTTAGAAACCCAAGGTTGAGGCTAAGAAGTTAGGGTTTTCAACACAAACGAGCTGAAAAGGGGGTAAAAACACGGAATCGTTCGAGATATAGAAGTTAAAACATGAAGAATCAGTTTAAACAGAGTGTAGAAGAAATTTCGAAAGGAACTCTAACCCTAACTTTTAAAAGAAATCAAAACAACTTCAAATCGATGATTTTTCAGAAGAAGCTTGAGAATAGTGTAAAGACATAGAAAGAAACCGCCTTACATTGCCAAAAATAGCATAGATCTTAAGAGATTCTAACAAAGTTAGGGTTTCAAAGGAAACCCAGATAAAAATGGAAGAACCTACTTAGGACCTCAAAGATCATAACAAGTACAGTATGATTTTGCTCAAAATCACACTGAAGTAGCCAAGAACAGAAAAATGAAAAACCCTAGATGCAAGTCGGTGTGGCCCAGGGCCCTTAAAGGCCTCAGAGAAGAGCGTGGCATGAGAGAAGCTATTGGAGGCTTAAGAGATGATAAGAGGTGACCCAAGACGACTAAAGATGGGAGGTCAACGGTCGAAGATTAGGGTTAGGTTTAGAGAGTTTGAGAGCAGAGAGTTGTGAAATGAATGAGGTTTTAGGGGTATAGGTTAGTTTAATTAAGAAAGGAGAGATATGGATCGTTGATCAAAATGATCAATGGCCATGAGTTAACAAGAGCCGGGTCAGGTTGGTGTATTTGGGGCCTGGGTCGAGTAATTTAAATAGAAATTGGGCAGGGTTGGGTTTAATTTGTGATGTAATTGAAATGTCAATCCGGCTATAATTTAAATAGCTATTTTTTCCTATTTTAATTTATAAAAGATAATAAAACAATTTCTATAAATAAATTAAATATACTAAAATGATTTACAGTACATAATTAATTATTTAAAAATACCAGACCTAATCTTGTGAACATAAATGCTATTAGATTTTAAAAGAGGCTAATATTATAATTATATGCAATTTATCTTTAAAAATACAAAATAAATTTTTTAAAATGTATAAAAATTCCCTTGGCTATATTTTAACATAAATATGAGAATACAATAGGTAAATTACCAAGGAATAATAATTTTGGAAGTAGTTATTGAGATTTATGGATAAACAAAGGGGAAAATAAATCAATTTAAATCTTTGAAAATTATGAAAAAAACAATAAAATACTTGGATATACTTATATATGCACATGTATATTGTTTTGAAAGTATTTTGCACTTTGAAAAATACACGTAGGGAAAATTTAGGTGTCAACAGCTGCCCCTCTTTACCCGGGAGTGATGAAAGAATTTTCGGGTAAAGATATGATGGCCAATTTTGACCAAGCAAAATAGTTTGGGCGAGATCCGGGCCGCATACTGGCCTTTGAGCTACCTACATATCCCTGGTCTTACAGGAATCAGGCCGTACGTAGTTCAGGATCCATCGGTAGAATATGCCGACGGGTATTTTCCAAGGACGGATGCAATATTTCGGACTGGTCGAGTGAGTATCTTACTGGAGTAGTTAGGCTTGATTTGGCTGCAGGCACCGGAGCGGGCTCCTACTGGGACAGTCGTTGCCTGCCGATTTTACCTACAAATAGAAACAATACAAGCGTGATGTTCTAAACGTCAATACCACACAAGGGGGGATGGGGGTTATTTGTGTGGTACCCAATTTTTGCTCTAGAAGAACCTGGTTCTTCTAGGTGTACTTTCTACTACTATTTGCAGAATTAAAAGTACATAAAATAAAAAACACAGAGATTTTTACGTGGAAAACACCTGGCTCAAAAGATGAAAAAATCACGACCTACTACTTAGTAGGATTTTCCCAAACATCCACTAAAATCACTGAGCCAAAACAGCATTTATAAAACTCTTGTAAACCTAAGGATTAAACTCTAATACTATTGTGACACACAGCCTCAGCTGTTGCGAAAACTTCAAGTTAACTCTAACTTAAATACTCAAAGTACCTAATACAATTGCTTCTATGAAAGCTAAAAGGTACAATATGAAAATACCTACTACAATTGAACTAGAAATAAAGAAAGACACATAAAACTCTTTTTGGTGCTGGTTCTTCAATGTGGTTCATGTAGCTTCAGGTTTGCACACTTGAATCACACACGAACTGCTTGCAAAAAGCCTTGCTATTTTGCTCCCAATTCACGTTTAACTTCTGCGTTTTTGTGCAACACTTTAATGTAAGAACATTCTGCAATTTATAGAGTTAGTAGATGAAGAAATAACTAGAGTTCTGATTCAAATCTTCCTTGGTGGAAGAGTTCTAGTTGATTTCAACTTCTAACTCCTTCCATATCTCTAATTGTGTTCTATTTGATTAAGGACTCCTTCTCCTTTTCAATTATGCAACCTTTTCGATCAGGAGATATTAAATACACCAAGTTAAGCTTATCTCCTTCATGTGCAACCCACATGCTCGAATCTGCCCATTTCTGTGCACCTAAGTGATGGACCTGGTTCATCGTGAGTACCTTTGTCATTCTTCAAAACTAACCTTTACTTGGGCCAACAAATTCCCCCTTTTTGATGATGACAAACTCCGTGCGTTTCATAAGCTTAGTCCCTATTTAAACTTAGCTCAACATCAACACAATGTTAGAAACATTTTTCTTTTATCACTTATCATTAAGGACCGGGTACATTAGGTTATAAACATCATTGTTCAAAGTGTAAACATCACTTGTTTAAAGCACAACCTTTTTCCCCCCTTTTGGCATCATCAAAAAGTTGCATAAAAAATGTGAGATAACCAGATTTTAAAGCTTACTCATGGCCACTAGGGTTACTTCAAATGCAAACATGGATTAATCATCATAGATCAAACTAAGAATTTCAACCATCAAAGAAATATAAACAAACAATTAGAGAAAAATAGTGAATTTCATTGATGATTGATAAGATTCTACCACAAAGCATAAGGAGAAACAAAAATACCAAAAACATGAGCAAAAGAAGCAAAACATCCTGAATTGGTTCACTGGTTGATCTACACTAGGTTAGGAGTCTTAAGGCATGGAAGAGGTAGGGCTGATTTATTTGCTTGGAGAAGTTTCGGCATGTCTGGAAGAATTCCATCATTCTTCTCCTTTTCCCTTGCAAGTTCAGTTCTGAGAACATCTCTACCTCAACCAATCATTTTTTCAACCTTGCTATCTCAATATCCTTTCTCTCACTCTCCTGTACCAAGACTCTAACTTTGCTATTGATTGGTGTCTTTTTAGATGAACCAAGTTCATTAAGAATGACATTGACTTCATAATCGCAAGCAAACAGAGTATTAACCCCAAAATGATCCTTTCTTGTACTAACCTCCCACTTCTTTATAGGTACCTTGAAATGTTCAAGCACATTTGTGAGAATGAAACCATAGGGAATGACATGAGTTTTGGTGACATTGATAACCCTATCAGTAGGTCCGCGAGGGTTTCCTGTTCAGATGGAATAGGTTCATCTATGTTTTTTCCAAGTTGAACCAACCCCTCATCAGGTTCGCCAGACCCACTTCCCCCTGTTTTTCTCACACTCTCTTCTATTTCAGTAAATTCCTCTCCCGAAATAACCATTGCACCAGTTTCTTTTGTTATACCAACAGGAGTGGATGAAGAATCAGCCACTCTTGTCCCCTTTTCCCTCACAGTACTCCTAGAACCCTTGCTCTCTTTTTTTCTTTTTCATTTTTACCACCAACTTCTCCAGATTATGAATTCTAAACACCTGCTATACATCCTACAAATCTATTGTCCAAATTTGCAGCAACTTTAGAAATTGTCTCAAGAGAAACTTTAGAATCAGAAGATACTTGTTCAGTTTCGGAATACCTGTTTTCTTCCCCCTTAGTAGCAGACTTAAATGAATCTTCAGATTTCTATAATTCTTTGTATTTTGAAGATGAAAGAAGAATGAGAGTTTTTGATGGCTTGAGAGAGATAAGCTAAGAAATACACTAAAGCTGATCAATATACAGGGGAATAATTGATGGGGTAACTTCAGCTTTTCAGACTCTTCGAATTTTAATTAAACTGAAATTTAGTTTTGAAGAGGTGTTAGAGTGTATCCCTAGAATCTAGGTACTTCCATTTGGTTGGGACTCTTTTGAACGAGACTGGTTCACTTGTAACGGATATGTCCAAAAAGAGTTTGGTATTTGGTAGGACTCTGCTCATGATCCAAATATAGTTATTTCAAATTATGCAGAGTATAGAAAACATACCGTGTTACCTTGGTGAACTAGGTTCTTCACTGATAATTCTCTTGTGTGAGTCTAAATTTGCCAAAATAGAGAAAATATCATTAGTGATTAATGAGTTGAGCAAGATTTAATCTAATTATAAAATTTATAGACTTTCTAACCAATTTTTTTTCGTTTAACCTTGAACTGATCCTTTTAGGTGATCTTAATCATCCCTAATTCTAATTTGTTCCTCTCAAAGTGATCTCTACTTAAGGCTTTTGTGAAGATGTCAGCAATTTGCTTGTTAGTAGCACAAAACTCCACAATGATCAAGCTTTTCTCATAGTTGTCCCTCAAAAATGGTGCCTAACATCTATGTGCTTAGTTCTCTTATGATGAATCGGGTTTTTTTTCATACTAACAGCAATAGTGTTATCACAAAAAATAGGGATGCATCCAACATCGATTCCAAAGTTCAATAATAGTTGTTTGATCCACAACAATTGAGCACAACAAGAAGTAGCAACAACATACTCAGCTTCAGCAGTAGATAAGGCCATTGAATTTTGCTTTTTGGTAGCCTATGACACAAGACATGAACCAAGAAAGTGTGACATACCTGAGTTGCTCTTCCTACCCACAAGGAAACCTATATAATCAGCGTTAGCATATCCCACTAGGTTAAAATTACTACCTTTTGAATACCAAAGGAAAAGGTTACTCGTGCCTTTCAAGTATCTTAATATTCTCTTTACATTAGTCAAGTGGAACTTCTTTGGATTTGCTTGAAATCAAGCACAAAGACCTATACTGAAAACAATGTCAGGTCTACTAGTAGTAAGATACAAAGAAGAACCTATCATTCCCCTATACAACTTCTGATCAACAGATGAACCAGGTTCATCTATATCTAATTTCGTGGATGTTGCAATAGGAGTGTCAATTTGTTTAGATGTCCCTTCCTGGTTTTGTTACTGTGGAATATATTCATGGACAGGTTCCCTCGAGGTTTGAGGATCAGTTCCTCTCTATTCATTTCCCCCTGTCATGTTGCCCTCGGGTGGAAGGACCTGTTCCATCACCTGTTGCTTCCTGTGATGCATCTTCACGTTGGACCATGGTTTCATCATTTGAATTTCTTATCAGCCTAATATCTTCATTATATTATTCCCGTTTTTCAAAAAGAATGTTAGTTTTAAATAACATATACATTTTTTTACACACATAGTTCTTTTACTGTATATTTTATAAGCTTTACTATGTGAAAAATATCCCAAGAATACTCTCTCATCACTTCTGGGATCATACTTACCTAGGGAGTCTTTGCCATTATTGTGCACAAAGCACTTGCATCTAAATGCCCTAATATGGGATATATTTAGCTTTCTCCCTTTAGGTGACTCATAGGGAATCTTCTTAACAAGAGATCTAGTCATGCAACTATTTATGACGTAGCATGCAAAAATTCAACAAACTTAGCATTTTCAAATTCAGTTCCATGGTAGACCGAATTGATGCAAATTGATTACCTAGTTGTTTCTGAGTTTTTTTAACAGAAGAAGTAAACATGTCAAATGCTTCGTCTTTAGATGTTAAAAATAATGTCCAAGTAAACCTAGAGTAATCATCAACAAGCACCATCACATATCTTTTACCACCTCTGCTTAATGTTCTTAGTGGACCAAAGAGATCCATATGGACCAGTTCCATTATTCTGGTGGTGCTTACCACTTTCTTGCATTTAAAAGAGGATCTTACCTGCTCCCCCTTGCACAAGCCTCACAAACTTTGTCTTTCTTGAACTTGATGTTAGGCAGCCCTATCACCAAATCCTTGGAGATGAATTTGTTGATTTGAATTAGACTTGCATGTCTAGCTCTCTTGTGCCAAAGGAGGGGATCATTGTCCAACACACTTAAGCAAGTGAGTTCATTTTCTGAAAGTGTGGACAAATCTACAATGCATGTATTGTTTACTCTTTTTCCCTGCAAAACAATCTTGTCAATGGTAAGATTAATCACAAAATATTTGGTAGTGGTGAATGTTACCAAGTTACCTTTATCACATAATTGTGATACCCTGATTAGGCTGTACTTTAGGCCATCTGTCAAGTAGACATTCTCAATAGAGTGAGAATCAGTCTTACCTACTTTCCAACCCCAATGATCTCATCTTTCTTCCCATTTCCAAAGGAGACATTACCTCCTTTGAGGTCCTCAAGTGAAAGGAATTGGTTCTTGCTTCCTGTCATATGCTTTGAGCAGCCACTATCCATGTATCATATTAGGCTGCTCCCCTTCACTTGGACCCGCAAAAGGAAATCAAAGGTTAGTCTTAGGAAACCAAACTAGTTTTGGTCCCTTTCTATAGGCAAAAGGGTGAATCAAATTCTTTTTAGCGCAACCTGGCAGCCTATTTTTCCCTTGAACAAATTCTTTATTCTTTTGAGTGGCCTTTTATTTTGCAATACATTCACTTTTATAGTGACCAGCTTTACCACAATGTGTGCAAATTTTAGTCTCAGGAAGTGTGAGGTACTTGCTTTTGGGATCCCACTTAGGTGTAGGGGTCCCATAGCCAAGTCCTCTCTTATTTCTACTATGGTGTTCATGTATCCATGAAAGTGCATCGGAGGACCTATTCCATTTACAGGTTCTATCTAGCTTGTGCTGAACCTTGTTTAGATCCTCCTTAAGGACTCTTATCTGCTCATCTCTTTTGTACAACTCATCTTTCATTTTTCCTACATTTTCTTATAAAGTGAGTTGTGTGTAATTATATTCCTTTTTACCAGTTCTCAATTTCAATTTTAGATTTTCAGATTTGAGCTCTAGGACTGTGGTATCAAGTCCATGAACCTGGTTCTTCAACTCAGCATTTTTACTATCACTTTTACTAGCCCTAAGTTCCAGGTTTTTGCACTTAGCTTTCATAATCACACACTCCTTAGAAATATGTTCCTTTTCATTTTTTATAACCTCAAATTCATCAATGAAATCTAGAAGTAACTCAGAGAGACTTTCTTTAGATAAAAATTTAATCTTGTCTTTGAGATGAATTATACTTACCTCAGATTCCACATCGGATTTCCCAATTGCCATAAGTGTTTTTTCATCCCCATCTTCAACTTCCGAGCTTTCACCCCAAGCAGCAACCATAGCCTCTGTTGATATTTTGTTCTTCTTGTGATGAACCTGTTCCTTCTTCCTGTTCCTTCGTTTAGCTCTTTACTTCTTCCATTCAATTTCCCATTGAGGACAGTTTTTGATGTGGTGATCAGTCTTCCCACGCTTGTAACACCGCTCATTTGTTTGTTTTTTAGGAAGCCTTAATTTGATGTAGCTTCCACTTCTTGAAGGACCATTTCCTCTCATTAGGTGCTTCTTGAAGTCCTTTGTCATCATGGTCATTTCATCCTCCTCTAGATTAGCACCTTCAGTGATTCTGAATGCCATGCTCCTTTCCTTCTTGGGTGCATCCATCTTCATGGTTTGCCTTCTAAGTTCATAGGCAGTGAGATTTCCAATTAGCTTATCCAACTTAAGAATGGCAATGTTCTTTGACTCCAAAATAGCTATGATTTTGCTTTCCCAAGAGATTGGCAGTACCCTTGTCAAAATCTTTTCAACAGTCTTCTTCAAGAATAACCCTTCCAAGAGACTTAAGATCATTTATTAGTGTGGTGAACCTTGTATATATCTCTTGGATAGTTTCCCCTTCCTTCATGGTGAAATTCTCATATTGAGAATACAGTAGTGTTCCTCTGGACCTCTTCACTTGAGGTGTTCCTTCATGAGCCACTTGCAAAGTGTCCAAGATTTCCTTAGCAGTAGTACAACTTTGAATTCTACTGTACTCGTCTGGACCAAGTCCACACAAAAGCCATTTCTTAGCTTTAGCATTCTTTTCCTATTTTCTCAAATCCTCAGGAGTGCAGTCAACTCTTGTTTTTGGCACTTCTACTCCTTCAGCAGTTTTCTTCATGGTAGCAGGGGACCATAGTGACAATGTCCCATAGCTCATAGTCTTCTCCGATGATGTGATCTCTCATTCTATTTTTCCACTAAGAGTAGTAGTGGCTATTAAAGAGTGGAGGCCTATCAGTGGATTGACCTTCCCAGTTTCCAGGTGGTGCACTTATCTTGATCTTTTCCAAAGGTGTTAGCCTCTTCAAGGATAACCCGCTCTGATACCAATTGATGTTCTAAACGTCAATACCACACAAGAGGGGGGGGGGGTTATTTGTGTGGTACCCAATATTCGCTCTAGAAAAATCTGGTTCCTCTAGGTGTACTTTGTACTACTGTTTGCGAAACTAAAAGTACATAAAATAAAGAACACAGAGATTTTTATATGGAAAACACCTGGCTCAAAAGGTGAAAAAATCACGACCTACAACTCAATAGGATTTTTCCAAACTTCCACTAAAATCACTGAGCTAAAACAGCATTTACAGAACTCTTGTAAACCTAAGGATTAAAGTCTAATCTTGTTGTGACACACAGCCTCAGCTGTTGCGACAACTTCAAGTTAACTCTAACTTAAATACCTAAAGTACCTAATACAATTTCTTCTATGAAAGCTGAAAGGTACAATATAAAAACACCTACTACAATTGAACTAGAAATAAAGAAAGACATATAAAACTCTTTGTGGAGCTGGTTCTTCAATATGGTTCATGTAGCTTCACTTGAATCACACACGAACTACTTGCAAAAAGCCTTGCTATTTTGCTCCCAATTCATGTTTAACTTCTGTGTTTTTGTGTAACACTTTAATGTAAGATCATCCTGCAATTTATAGAGTTAGTAGATGAAGAAATAACTAGTGTTCTGATGCAAATCTTCCTTGGTGGAAGAGTTCTAGTTGATTTCAACTTCTAACTCCTTCCATATCTTGAATTGTGTTATCTTTGATTAAGGACTCCTTCTCCTTATCAATTATTCAACCTTTTTCATCAGGAGATATTAAATACACCAAGTTAAGCTTACCTCCTTCACGTTCAACCCACATGCTCAAATCTGCCCGTTTCTGTGCACCTGAGTGATGGACCTGTTTCATCCTGAGTTCCTTTGTCAGTCTTCAAAACTAAACTTTACTTGGGCCAACAAAGCATATATTATGCATAAAATTAGACATGATGCAAGTTCCCATCGGACCATGAATGTTGCCTTCAGCAGGTTCGGATGACATCTTTAGGCTATAACGTCTTGGGCCAGGAAGCATGTAATAAAGGATTCGCATGCTATGAAATGATGCTCTCGGGCTATGAAAATGGTGCCTCCGAACCATGATGCCTTCGAATAATGATATGAAAGAGATTGAAAAGGATCCTCAGGCCATGACATGGTGTTCTCGGGCTATAAGGACAGTGCCTCCGAACGATGACACCTTTGGATGAGTTGGAGATATTTCAGCCCATGAAGGATGCAGTAGCATGCGGCGATCTTTCAGCCGTGCAAATATGGCGATCTATCAGCCGAGTAAATATGGCGATCTTTCAGCTGTGCAAATATTGGCGATCTTTCAGCCGTGCAATATGGTGTAAGGCGATCTTCCAGCCGTGCAGATATAGTATGAGGCGATCTTTCAGCCGTGCAATGTAATATGTGGAGATCTTTCAGTCGTGCAATGTATTATATGGCGATCTTTCAGCCGTGCAGATGTAGTATGAGGTGATCTTTTAGCCGTGCAATACAGTATATGGTGATCTTTCAGCGTACAGATGTAATATGAGGTAATCTTTCAAGCATGTAATGCAGTATGTGGCGATCTTTCAGCCATGCAGATGTATGGGGCAATCTTTCAGCCTATGCAATGCAATATATGGTAATCTTTTGGCCATGCAATGTGGTATGGGGCGATCTTTCAGCCCATGCAATGTGGATGGAGATAGCGTATAGTCTCGGAAGGCAGAATAGTAGCCCTATGCAATGCAGAAATGCAAATGGAGACAGTATTTAGTCTCGGAAGGTAGAATAGTAGCCTTATGTAATGCAAAAATGAAGATGAAGACAGTGTTTAGTCTCGGAAGGCAGAATAGTAGCCTTATGCAGTGCAAAAATACAGATAGAGATAGCGTTTAGTGTCGGAAGGCAGAATTGTAGCCTTATGCAATGCAGAAATGCAGATGGAGACAACATTTAGTCTCGGAAGGCAAAATAGTAGCCTTATGCAAGAAGTAAAATGGAAAATGGTAAGGGAAATTTCTTTAGCTAATTGCAGGTTGCGATATTATGAGTGCTGGGGTCATTATGACACACGAAATGTCACTGCCGCGTGTGGATAGCAAACGTTGGTAAGTGCAACGGTCTTGATATTTGTTTTCCTGAACAATGTTTATCTCGTGAGTGTATAGTATGATTGGATGATTTCGCAATCCAGGATCCTGCATCCAAAGGAAAATTGTGAGTTTTGTAAAAGGGGGAAAGGTTAGTTCGTATCACCATTGGCTCTGCTTGATCTGCTTGGCTTCGATCTGGTGATACTATATGTGTCACTATAGTAGCATCGCTGAACAAAGCAGTTTTGATAATAGACATGCATGATTTGGTAAAAGTGTAACATAAATGTATAATTAAAATAGTTTTTTAGATGAACCGACGACTGTGACGTGGTTCGAGACATTGCAACCTCTCTTACTATAGAATTTTGAGGGTCCTCCACCAAATTCTTCCTCAGTTTGATGAGTTGATGCTTCGAACTGCTACTCGTGCGACGATCGGCTTAAATTACTTTGGAATTTTGAGGGTCCTCCTCAAAAGTTTGCCCCAGTTTCCAATTTCGGGGAGAAAATGAAAATTTTATTTAATTGTGACTGAACCCATAAGGCTGCCTACGTATCCTCTCTTAAACGGGAATCAAGTTAGACGTAGTTCAAATTACATCATAGAGGAAAGCATAAAGATTACACATAGTAACGCTTGACTGTATCTGAATTAATCGGCTTTGGCCAGACTTCTCCGTCCATTTTTGCAAGTATGAGGGCTCCTCTTGTCAAAACCCGGTGAACCATGTACGGACCCTACTAGTTCGGAGAGAAATTCCCTTTGGCTTCATCCTGATGTAAAAATTTTTTCTTTAATACCAGCTGTCTTGGTGTGAATTGCCTCGACTTGACTCTTTTGTTGAAGGCTCTAGACATTCTATTCAGATAAAGTTGACCATGACAAACTGCGCTCATTCTTTTCCCATCTATGAGAGCTAGTTGCTCGTAACGACTCTTCACCCATTCTGCATTGTTGAGCTCAACTTCCTGTATGATCCTTAAGGAAAGAATTTCTACTTCAGCGGGAATGACAGCTTCTGTACCATAGACCAGCATATAGGGGGTCACCCAAGTTGATGTGCGGACTGTGGTGCGATATCCTAACAGAGCAAATGATAACTTCTCGTGCCACTATTTATGCTTCTCTAGTCGTTTCCTCAATATCTTCTTGATATTTTTATTGGCGGCTTCCACGGCTCCGTTCATTTGAGGCCTATAGGTTGTAGAATTCTTGTGTATGATCTTGAAAGTTTCATACATAGGTTTCATCAAGTCATTGTTGATATTGGATCCATTATCAGTAATGATTGATTCTGGATTGCCTAATCAGCAAACAATACTATTGCGGACAAGCCACGACCTTCTTAGACACTGCTCTGTAAGATGCTGCTTCGACCCACTTGGTGAAATAGTCAATTACCACTAGGATAAACCTTTGTCCGTTAGAAGTAGCAGGCTCAATTGGTCCAATAACATCCATCCCCCAAGCGGCAAACGGCCACAGTGAGCTTGTTGCATTGAGCTTATTTGGAGGCACCTTTATCATATCTGCATGTATTTGACAGTGGTAGCATTTTCGGACATACTTGATGCAGTATGTTTCCGTAGTCATCCAAAAGTAACCAGCCCAGAGTATCTTCTTTGCTAAGAGAAAACCATTCATATGGGGACCGCTAGTCCCAAAGTGAATTTCCTCTAGCAGTTTGGAAGCTTCCTTTGTGTCGACACACCTTAGTAGTCCCAGATCAGGAGTCCTATACAGGATTCCTCCACTGTGAAAGAAGTTGTTGGACAATCTTCGCAGTGTGCATTTCTGAGTATTATTGACAAGCTCTGGGTATTCTCTTTTTGCCAAATATTCCTTGATATTCCTGAAACCAAGGCTTTCTGTCTGCTTCCTTTTCGACATAGGTTCAGTAAGTTGGATGATTATGAATTTTCACCAGAATGGGATCAATAAAATTCTTGTCAGGATGCTATATCATAGATGATAGGGTAGCTAATGCATCGGCAAACTCATTCTAGATTCTAGGAACATGTCGGAATTCTATCTTTGTGAACCTCTTTCTCAACTCCTGTACATGATGTAGATATGGGAGTTTCTTGGATTTCTTGGTAGCCCAGTCTTCTCGTACCTGATGTATGAGTAGGTCTGAGTCTCCGATCACTAACAACTCTTGGATGATCATGTCAATGGCCATCTTGAGCCCTAGGATGCAAGCTTCGTATTCAGCCATATTGTTGGTGCACAGGAACCTGAGTTTGGCAAACACCAGATAATGCTGACCGGTTTCCAATACTAGGACTGCTCCTATTCCAACTCCTTTGAAATTTGCTGCTCCATTGAAAAACATTCTCCAACACTCATAGGATTTTGCAATGTCTTCTCCTATGAATGATACTTCTTCGTCAGGGAAATACGTTTTCAGAGGTTCGTATTCTCCATCTACGTGATTTTTAGAAAGGTGATCTGTCAGTGCATGTCCTTTGATTGACTTCTGAGTTACGTAGACAATGTGAAAAATAGGATTTGCCACTTGGATAGCATGTCGGTGGGCATGGGCTTCTGAAATATGTACTTCAACGGATCCATCCTTGATATGAGATATGTAGTATAGGCACCGAAGTAATGTCTTAGCTTCTGAGCGATCCAAGTCAAAGCACAACAAGTGTGTTCCAAAAGAGAATATTGGGCCCCATATGAAGTAAACTTCTTGCTGAGATAATATATGGCATGTTCCTTCCTTCCTATTGCATCATGTTGCCCCTGAACGCAACCAAAAGCTCCATCCAACACCGCAAGGTAGAGTAATAAGGGTCTACCTGGCTTAGGCAGGACCAAAAACAGGTGGTGTTGACAAGTACTGCTTGATTCTGTCAAAGGCCCTTCGAAAGTCCTCGATCTGTTTGGTAGCGGCATCCTTCTTCAATATCTTAAAGATTGGCTCGCAGATGACTATGGACTGTGTTATAAACCAGCTGATATAGTTGAGTCTTCCCAAGAAACTCATCACGTCCTTCTTGTTCTTTGGCGGTGGTAGTTCTTGAATGGCTTTGACTTTTCATAGATCCAGTTCTATTCCTCTGCGGCTCACAATAAACCCAAACAGCTTCCCAGCAGGAACCCCAAATGCAAACTTTGCAGGATTTAGTTTCAGATTGTACCTCCGCAATATGTCAATAAACTTCCTCAGATGTCTTATGTGGTCAGTGGCCTTCTTGGATTTGATGATAACATCATCCATATATACCTTTATCTCCTTATGTATCATGTAATGAAAAATGGTAGTCATGGCCCTCAGATCGGTGGCCCCTGCATTCTTTAGGCCGAACGACATCATTTTGTAACAATACATCCCCTATGGCATGATGAAAGCCATTTTCTCAGCATCTTCTTCATCCATCCAGATCTGGTGGTAACTAACAAAACAATCCACGAATGATTGCAGATTATGCTTGGCGCAATTATCAATCAAGATGTGTATATTTGGCAAAGGGAAGTCATCTTTTAGACTGGCCCGGTTGAGATCCCGGTAGTCGACACAGACTCTGACCTTCCCGTCCTTCTTTGGTACTGGTACAATATTGGCTAACCATTTTGGGTATTCAACTACCCTGAGGACCTTAGCTTTGACTTACTTAGTGACTTCTTTCTTGATTTTCAAACTCACATCAGGCTTGAACTTTCTGAGCTTTTGTTTTACCGTTGGACATGTCGAATCAGTTGACAGTTTATGGGAAACAATAAATGTACTTAGACCAGTCATATCATCATATGACCAGGCGAATATGTCCTCATATTCCCTTAGAAATTCTATGCATTCCTTCTTTTCTGATGGCGACAAATGAACGCTAATTCGTGTTTCCTTGACATTTTCTGCATCTCCCAGGTTAACAATTTCTGTCTCGTCCAGGTTGGACTTCAGTTTGTTCTTAAAGTTCTCTACTTCTTTGACAATTTCCCCTGGTATATCACCTTCCTCTAAATTAATGTCCGCTTGTTGCGTTGTCTCATTGCATGTCACAGTCATCGGTTCATCAAGATAAGTAATAGTAATGCTATATAAATAAAGTAAATAAGAAAAAAATACTAATAAGTGTCGATTCGTAAGAAAAGTCGAAATACTTTTGATAAATTTCATAATTTTTTTGAACATTGAAGATCTTATTGTGAGAACAAAATACGAAGAAAATCGTCTAAAAATAATGGTACAGGATGCTTGTTTAGCCTTGCTACCCCGAGGCTCGCTGGGCTCTGGTTTTTCTAGTAGACCAGTTATTGAGGCGCGCTCCTCTGCTTACGGCCCATATGGAAGGGCCTTCCTCCCCCTCCTCCTTAAGGATAACACAGCAATCCATATCATTATCTTCTAAAAACAAATTTTTCACTGCTTTGAGTGCCTCTTCTTCGTCCATCCCATAGATGACGTCAGCCTGTTGGCAAGCCTGCTCTAAGTGTGGTATTGGTTGCTCCAGTAGGTAGTATGGACTATGCCATAGTGCCGACCAGTTGTTGAACTCTTCCCAAGTGTATTTGTATCCCTGACCAAAAGTAGTGTCGTGCTTCTTGTGCTTTATATGTTTAGCAATCCCCTGGAGGTTCTTTCCAAGCCCCTTGCCAGGTTCATACCCATTCCAGTTCAATATAATCTCAATCTTGTTGTCCCAACATTTATCTTTGTCAACAGTATTTACTCGCTCAATGTGGTGGTAGGTCTCCCTACCTAATTTTCTTCTTCCCTCTATTACCAGAATGGTCTAACGATTGTATATAGGATTGCTGCCATTACCGTGAATGATCAATTCCTGGTGATTCCGTTCAAATTTCATGGCGTGATGCAGCGTCGAAGCCACAAACCCTGCAGAATGAATCCAAGGGCGTCCTAACAGCAGGTTGTATGATGTGGGCACACCTATTACTTGGAACTCAATATTAAGCCTGGTTGGTCCCATCTGAAGACACATGCTGATTTCACCGATGGTGGCCCTATGGGATCCATCAAAATCTTTTACGTTGATTGCTCCTTCTTTTACTCATGCAGCCCTTTGCCCAACTTCTTGAGCGTTACCAGAGGACAGATGTTAAGGCTGGAACCCCCGTCGACCAGGATCCTAATGATGAAATAGTCCTCATATTGTACAGTGATGTGCAGGGCTCAGTTGTGACCCAACCTTTCAGGTGGTAGCTCGTCCTCATAGAAGGTGATTTTATGGCTCTCTAATACCTGTCTCACCATGTTGGCCATTTCCCCACCGGTGATGTTGCTTGGTACATAGTCTTCACTTAGCACCTTCAACAGAGCATTTTTATGTGTCTTGGAATTCTACAGGATTGAGAGGGTGGATATCTGTGTTGGTGTTTTGTTCAACTAGTCAATGACTGAATACTCCTTGGCTTGTATCTTTCTCCAGAGGTCATCTGGACCTGTCTCAATGATGGGTGGCTGGTTAGAAGCTTGCTTACTTGACTCAGCTAAGTGCTCCGGGGTATAAACTCTTCCAGTCCTTGTCATACCTTGTTCTTCAATTTTCTCTTCAAACCTGATCTTGCCTTTTCTCCTAGCCTCAGCTGTGTAATCCCAGGGTATAGCTTTTGTGTGGAATGAGGGCACAACGGACATTGCCACTAGGATTGGTGTGGCTACCTCTACTTTAAATGGGACATGTTCTTTGGGTAGCAAAATGGAAACTTCAAATGGTGCTGGTGCCTTTGCTGATGGAGCTGCTTCGAACTCAAGAGGGATAGACACATCTACCTCATTGACCTCAGATGGTTGGATCTGGACCCTGATGGGGTTGAGGGTAACCGCTGGCTTCTTTGGATCATCGCCTTCTGTGATCAACCCGATGGATCCTTCGGGATCCCAATCATCCTCCACTTCAATCATGTGAATACCCCCGCCTTTATGGTCTAGCAGAGGGTTGTCGCGAACATTCTAGGTGGGTTCTTTTGCCATAATAACCTTATTATCGATCAGAGACTGAATCTTGTCTTTCAAGGAGCGACATTTATCGATTGTGTGTCCCTTCATGCTGGAGTTGTATGCAAAGGATTTGATTGGGTTACCCCACTGAGAAGGATTCTTAGAGGTTGAAGCAGGGATGGGGGTGACATAACTGGTGGCTTTGAGTCTCTTATATAGTTGGTTTATGGGTTCAGCAATGGTTGTATGTTGTTTGGGAGCCCTGCGGTCAAAATTTGGGCGTGGTCTAGGGAAGTTTTGATGAGTAGGAGGTGACTAATAGTGGGATGGTTGAGTATTGTAGGTTTGGTAAACATGTGCGGGTTGGGAATATCTGGGTGAAGTGGGCTGATATATGGGAGGTGGAGATGGTTTATAGGCGGGCGGTGAGGGTGCTTGGTAATTCGAAGTGGGCTGATATGTGAGTGCAGTTGTCGGGTAGGTTTGGTATTTGATAGGAGATTTGATTCTTTGTGCAACCATCACAGCTCCTACGTCTCTCTTTTGGACACACCACCGGACTGCAAGGCCTTATTTGTAGCTTGCAAGGCCTCGAAGTTTGTGACCATACCGCTACTAATGCCTTCTTCCATTTATTCCCCTATCTTGATGATGTCAAAAAATTTGTGGCTTTCAATCATCATTAATCTCTCATAGTATTGCGGGTCTTGAGCCTGGACAAAGAATTTGTTCATTTGTTCCTCCTCTAAGGCAGGTCTGACCTTAGCGGCTTTTGACCTCCAGTGAGTAGCATACTCGCGAAATATTTCTATAGGTTTCTTCTTCAGATTCTGAATGTAGAACACATCCGGCACATTTTTTGTGTTAAATTTGAATCTGTCCATGAAATCAGAGGCCATACCTACCCAACTTGACCATTTCTTAAGATCCTGGCTAATGTACCAGGATATTGCATCTCCTTTTACACTCCTCATGAATAGCTTAATGCGAATTCTCTCGTCTTTTCCTACCCCAACCAACTCATCATAATACGTTCTCAAATGGACCCTAGGATCACCTATACCTTTAAACATCTCGAACTATGGAGGTTTGTACCCCTCGGGCAATTCGACATCGGGTTATATGCAGAGATCTTCATAATTCAACCCTTCAATTCCTTTATTTCCTTCAATGCCTTGGATCCGGGTAGTCAAATTCTTAAGTTCTTCAGCCAGGTTCCTGATAAGCAAATCTTTATCATCAGACTTGGGTGTGCGTGAGATAGGTTGGGTAGAGAGTGTCATGGTCTCCACGTAGATGGGGGTGTTATGGTGGGTGTGGAAGTGGTCCTTTGTGGAGTTTTGGAGTTCTGGGAGAAGCAATGGGGTGTTGTTTGTGGTGTGGCAAGTATTGCATTGGGTCTTTGGTGGAATAATATGGGGAGTGGGATGATTTGGTTGCTTTGGGATATTTTGGGGTGGTGTAGGGTTTTGAGTATTGGGAAAGGTGATATCCGGGGTGCTGAGCGAGAATGACAAACTTGCCAAATTTCAAACCTGGTCGAGCTCTTCTTGGAACTTTAGCAATTTTTGTTCAAGTTGGGATACATTTTCCTTAAGAACCTAAGTACCATGACCATTAGTGTTCTCTACCCGTTCAGTTGAGTTCTCCTTTCTGACACTGTTCAAATCTTCCATCTTGCCTTTGTTCTTGTTCTTAACAGGACTTAGAGGAGGAGTGGGTAGAGAGCCCTTGGATCTTATGGAATAGGATGATGTTGCCGGAGTGCTCAAACTAACCTTTGGGGAGAGGAATAACAAAACAAATGGTAACCAAGTTAGTTGGGGTCATGAAAAGTATTGCAATATTTAAACACATAATGCAGGAATGTAAATCGCGTCCTAATTTGGGGACCTCTTTGTGCCCGAGGTAGGCCTAGAGACAAATTAATTTGGAGAGCTCAGGATGCTAAATGCCTCATTTATTGATAGAAAAATAATACGAATTCCAAATCGACACTAAACAACGAGAAATAAAAGTCACTAATTGCCATAGGCCTTATTACATTTTAAACAGCGAAAAGATAAACTCCTATCTACTTGGTCCCTGAAGGACCTTCCCCAGATTTAGCATCCTTGCCTCCGTCGAACAGTTTCCCCAGCTCGTGAAGTCCCAGCAATAGGTAGGCCCTGGCTAGGTGTCCGCCTTCATTCCCCTCAGTATTGTGACAGTGTTCGATCCTTTTGAGAAACTTTCTTTCCAGCTCCACTATGCCTCGCTCCAAGTATCCCAGTCGCTTGTTGGCACTGACAGCTATGTCCTTCCATTCCTCAATTAACTTCTGATTGGCCTCTTGTATCTCACGGTGCTCGCTTTCGCACTCCCGGATCCTCTTGCGCAATTGGTTGTATTTGACCTATGCCTCAACCTTTTCATCCATGATCTTGTGACCTCGAACAAACCCAGGCTAGCCCAGACCATCATGATTATCCTCCAACCATCCAGAATAGTAGGAAGCACAACCAGTGTGGTATATCCAGTTCGATGGTATCCTTCCCCATGACGATCTTGTAGTACCGCATATGCAGAGCTTGGCACTTGTAAGGGCTATCATTCTCCTGGAAGTTAGCCCGAAAGTGACTCATCTTATCGACCCTAGTTACAACCTGCTTCCTACTAGCTTGCCTTGGTGTTACAACCCATATTCACGTATGTTAGCTCATGCCATAAGGTAGTTAACATAAATCCATGAAAGGATTATCTTTAAGATGATAAGAAGTTAATCCTATTGGTCTTAAATGATACAAAGGTGTATAAGGGTGGTTAATAAGTATTAGAAGTTAAACGAATCAAGGATGTTGTCAGCCGTATTTTTGGGTAAACCTAGAGGTTCTTAATACACTCAAGAGGTAGTGTTTTAAGGTATTTGAATCATATAGTATCCGTATCATAAGTCTTGAAGTCAAACAAGTTATGAGACAAAAGTCGACTAAAGTTGTCGCAACTTAGGTTCATGGTTTTACTTAAACATTAGGTCAAATTTCATTAAGCTTTTCACCAAGCTTTTCAACCAATATACATATAATTATGGGGTTATATACCCAAAAAAATTGAAGATCTATGAGTCTAGTTACTAACGCATTAAACCGTTCGTCGATACGATCTCGGAGTAGAGAGATATTCGCATTTTAGCGGGACCGCGCCAAGCACCTCTCTATGGGGCCCACTAAGGCGGTTTAAGACATTTGGATATGTATAGGACGCCTCCAACCCGTTTTAAGTCATTTATTTTCACTATTTTCAGACCTTATAACCCTAGGAACACCCTCTCAAGGTTCTCTCAAGATTCAAGACCCAAACAAAGGGCAAACAACACAAATCAAGTGTCGGGAATCCCCTGGCGCTAGTAAGTCTCTTGTTCTTCTTGTTGTTGCTCATTTTTGTGTTGTTCCAGCTCGTTTGGGAGGTTTTTTTAAAGGGTTTATGTTCTGTAAATACTCCCTCATGTTCTTAATATCAACCCTAGGTGATTTCAAGCCTCCTAAAGTGATTCTAGTGCCGAAAAACACTAATTGATCGCTAGTTTCGCTTTCTTCTTGTTGTGGCAGCATTGGAGGGATATTTCGTGGAAATTTAAGGTCAAATTGGAGTTTTTCTTTCTGTATAAAGGTAAGGAACCTCTTACTCTATATGTATTTAATATTATCCAAGTTGTGGCTAAGCCATTGAAGCTAGAACTTGTAAAATATATATCGAAAGGCTTGGTAGTAATGCTATCGGTTGGTAGACTATTTTGGGAGACTCAATATGATGATTATTGATGTTATTTGGGCTGTTTGGTGATTCTTTTGAATGGTTGAAGTCATATATATAGGGGAGGTGCTGTCTTTTTTATCGTAAAATAGGTTGTGGTCGATACATAATGGTTATGACGCTTAAATGATAATGATAGTATCGTTCCTCTTATTGTAGACTAAGGAGTGTGAAAATTTCATAGCTTGAGATTGTGGAAGTATATACAAGGTATGTGAGGCTATACCTTTCCTTATTTTGCATGACTCCGATTATACATAATGTAATNTGATGTTAATGTTGCTTCTCTTATTCTTATGTTATCAATGTTGTTGGTACTTCCTGATTCTTATAAGGTTAATAGTGAAGAGTTAGTCCTAATACCATGTACAAAGGATACCTTACGTCACTCCTAAAGGTTTATAACGTAATTCCATGAGTCGAGCATGAATTATACATATATGTATCTATTTTACTCTACCAAGCCACGCTATAGACGGCTGGGTACGGCACCTACTGTCCAACCACTGATCAGTTGGGTTTTACCGAGCTCTACGTGGCCGGGTACGATCTACCGAGCCTTATGATGGCCGGGT
>MU687411.1:12784-27272 GCA_026770625.1 Nicotiana glauca | reverse complement strand
ATATATATATATATATATATATATATATATATATATATATATAAAATTGAAAAGTAAGGTGGCATGTCTCTTTGGCAAATAATCACATTTATTTTTTTTTCTATTTTTCTCTATTTTCTGCTACACTAAAATATTCAAAAGTCACTTCTTAATTGTATTCCGTTAATTACACCTCCGTTAGACCGTTACTCTTCTTCTACCCAATTCTTTTTCAGTTTAGAAAGTACTCCAAAAGTCTCTATTACTAATTATCTAAATAATTTCACCTACAATGATGACTACTTTTATATCATGCCATCAACTCATGGGAGGAATAAACAGATAGGTCATTTTTAGGTATTATTTTTAGAGTTAAATATTTAGAGAGTTAGGAAAGGTGATCAGAAAGTTAGAGCAGAAGAAACGAAAGTGCGGAAAGAAGAAAAAACAAAAAAGGTAAAATAAAGGGTAAAAAGAAAGACAAAAAAATTCCAAAAGATGTAGTTTAAAGCAAATATTTTCTTCAAATTACGTTCTTACTTTACCTTATTCTAAGAAAAAAAAAATAATAGTATACCTTTAAACATAACTTTTACAATAGACAAAATTATAATTTAAGTTACTTTTCTAATATTTAAGACTTTGAAAGCAATGAAATTTTATATGCTAAATGTAAGTAATCCTAATATTTAGGAATTTAAAATCATACCTTATATATTGTACTATTTGAAAATAAATCCCAATATGAGAACGATCTTATATGATGAATTCAATTGATTTCCTATTGCAGAATTAAAATATGGGGACATAAAGTCACATATTCCATTAAAATTATAGTACAATAACGTTTAAATTAAAATTATTTCAACAGAAGACTAATTGAATATATATTAAAAAAAATTGTTTTAATCATATAAAATAATTAATTCATGTTCAATTAAGCACCCAAAATAATTATTTGATAGCATATTCAATCGTATCAAACCGTACAAATCTAAATTTATATTATAAAGTACGAAACCTCTACACGAAATGTTAATTGGTCTTTATCCGTTAATAAATCTTATAATTTTAAGAAAAATATTTTACTAATATTTAAAGACTTTAAGGTCAGTGAATTCAATAACTTTTTATAGTAATTTATTCTTTCTACAAAATTTTCACATTTTAATAACATAGTAGTTAGCGAGGTGACCTCTTTCCAAACTTGAATTGACCAAGTGACTTCAGGTTTTAGTTACTGTAGGATAGACCTTCATGTTTGATTAATGGTTGAGTGAGATTATAAAGTGAAGGGGGAAGTTGAATCTTTATCTCTAATGTTTTAGTTATTACACTTTGGTCCCAACCTATATAAATGTAATATTATCATATTTTTGTTAAAATAAAAAAACCATCCCTTCCTGCCTCATCTGCCGCCCTAATCCTCATTTCACACAACTGATTCCTCCATTGCAGCTTGTTTTTCTTGCATTCAATACAGAGGTCGTCTCCCTTCTTCCCCATTCCTCTCAAAGCTTCATTCTTTTGAATTTACATTTACTTTGAAGCAACAACAACAACAACTAACCTAGTTTACATTTACTTTAAAGAAATGGACAAATTGGGTTTTTTTTTTTCAGATCTTTCAAATTTGGGGAAGAAGTTGGTAGTACATTGGATTGATAATTCATTTCATGTGGTATATTGTGTACCTCCTTCATCTTTTAAGTATTTTCATCTCATCTTCTTCATCATTGTTAATTTGGATTTCTGCAAAAATATTCTGCACAATGCTCGACCACTAGTGCACAATAGACCACTGTTAGAATAGACCACTGGTTCACAATATTGTCACACCTCCTTTTTGCACACCTACCCCGGAGGGGTAGTATACGAGGGAGTTTTTTTATTTAAAGTGACATTATTTGAAATGAGATTATTTATCTATTTCAGAGTCTCCACTTGGAAAAGGTTTGGCTTGTGGTGTCCCAAGTCACCGGTTTATCTTGAATCCCAAATCGAAAAGTTTTTGACTTTCCAAATGAAGTCTGCGAACCAGAAATTCTAAGTAAGGAATTCTGTTGGCTCGAGGGAAGGTGTTAGGCAACCTCGAATCCCGTGGTTCTAGCACGTTCGCTTAAACTGTTATAAGTGGCTTAATATCTAATTTTAATACATGTTATCCTATATTGCAATTTTAAAGATTATTTACCGCTTTATTGTTATTTTTTTTAATGAGAATTACGACATCGTGAAAACACATCCCGAACCACGTCACATCAATATACCTGTGAGGACCCGACCCGTCGTCTCGTGAGTTACCACCTCATTCTTCCCATTTTCTATTTCTACATGCTTCTTTATCCGTGTCATATGTGATCGAGTTGATTGGGAGTGATTTTGATAAGAAATGAGACACTTAGTCTCTTTTAAGAAGACTTAAGTTGGAAAAGTCAACCGGACGTTGACTTACGTATTAGAGGGATCGGATTTGAATTCCGATGATTCGGTTAGCTTCGGGGGATGATTTGTGACATAGGAGTGTGATCGAAAGTGATTTTGGAGGTTCGGTGTAGAATTAGGCTTGAATTGGCGAAGTTAATATT
Source organism: Nicotiana glauca (assembly GCA_026770625.1). NCBI lineage: Eukaryota > Viridiplantae > Streptophyta > Magnoliopsida > Solanales > Solanaceae > Nicotiana > Nicotiana glauca. Next base: position 24,705 of record MU687411.1, on the reverse strand, counting down.
TTGGCGAATTCCGGTTGATAGGTGAGATTTTGATCCGAGGGTCGGAATGGAATTCCGAGAGTTGCTGTAGCTTCGTTGGGTGATTTTGGATATGTGTGCAAATTTTCAAGTCATTCGGACATCGTTTGGTCGGATTTTTGATCGAATGCGCATTTCGAAAGTTTTGAAGAAACTTAGGCTTGAATCCGATGTAATTTGATGATTTTAGTGTTGTTGGATGTATTTTTGTGATTGGAACAAGTTTGAATAATGTTATAGGATGTATTGGTATTTTTGTTTGAGGTCCCGGGGGCCTCGGGGTGATTTCGGATGACTAACAGGAATTTTTGAGTTGAAAAATGCAGCAGAAAAATTGCAGAGAACTTTTGTTCTATGCGATCGCATAGAAGGAATTATGGGGGCTGTTTGGTTGTGCTATGCGATCGCAGAGGGATTGTTGCGATCGCATAGAGTAATTTGAGACCTTCAAAATTTGTTCTATGCGATCGCAGGAGGCTTATGCGATCGCATAGGGTTAAATTTGGAGCCGGAATTTTGTTCTATGCGATCGCAGGAGCTCTAATGCGAGCGCATAGTGTTAGTTACAGTACCCGGACAGAATGTTAAAAATATTTCATCTGCGAACCCAACCTATTTTTCCACCATTTTTGGTCATTCTTGAGAGCTTTTGGACAGGAATTGAAGGGGTTTTGACGGGAAGTGATTAGAGGTAAGTCTTATGAACTAAAAATGATTTTATCGTGAAATCATCCTTCAAATTTATGAAAATATAGCCAAATTATAAGAAATTAGGGCTTGAGATTGAAATTCTAAATTTGAGATTTGAAGGGCCATTTGTGATCCGATTTGGGTGTTCTTGGTATGTACCGACTCGTGGCGAGATAAGGAATCCGTTGACGTTAATTTTATAATTTTTCGAGATGTGGGCCCGGGGCTCGGGTTTTGCAAATTTCGTAAATTTTGATATTTTTCTAGTCTTTTCGATTGGGTTATGTCCCCTTAGCGTATTGTAATATATTCATTGTAGTTTTGAGCAGATTCGATGCGTGAGGAGGTCACCTGTTAAGGTGCCGAAACCAAATGGCCTGATGACAGGCTAAGCGCGAAAGCCAGAAGGACTAGGCCCAACGGCTACTGGTACTAATACAAATTTGACCCGAATGCTGTCACCAATTATAACAAAGGAAAAACAAAACGCAGTTATTCAAACTAGTGAGATGTTGATCATTTGAAGTTCGATTTCATGCTCGAATCGTTTTGTTCACTAACTACTGGGAAGTTCCTAAATATTCTTAAAGGCAAACATTATTTGCTAACTATATTCATTCTACTATTGATAATAACATATTTCCCCAAAATGGCTCATGATGTCAGAGTTAGACACATTAAAATAGCAGACAGGGACAACAATCTATTTGAACTTTATTTTTATTTTTATAACTACTGAACACGATTTTAAGCTACCCTATACTATCCTACATTACGCTAGTAACACAAACTAAGCAAAATGGAAAACAAATAATCCTTGGATTCACATGTTCACACAAATTTGCTTAATAGTTCACGGGCAATAAACAGTCAAAAATGATCACAGGATTTTAACTACAGGGAACAACCAATCAAATTACAGAAAACTACCTAGATTATGACAGTCATTAAATTGCAATTCAACAGCAGAGGCTTCGATTTCATTTCACGTTTCAAACTGGAGATCTACATTTCAATGGATTTAGGATGTGTACCTGGAAATGAGATACAATGAAGGAGAAGAGTAAGTTAGCAGCAGCAGATACCAGTAACAAACAGCTGGTCTCAACAGCAATAATCAACAAATAACCCCAGCTATCTCGGACAGACCAGCTTGAAAATACCCAGCAAACATGGGAGATTGTCAACAGACCAATGCCCTTACCAAAACTAGTTTAATTGGATTCAACACTACTTTTAGTAAGCCTAATTCACTTCTAAACTTCAGCAACCAGTGACTCCGCTTGGAAACCAACCAGTTAGGGAAAAACAACTATGGGAATTCACAATTTACTCAATGGAACAGTGTGTTTCTAAATAGAATTGTAACCTCTCAAAATGTGTTAAGAACTGACCAATATGCTCTCACAGTACCCTCAGAAGAATGATTTGAACTTCTCGCAAACTGGTCCTCTCAAAGCTCTCTTAACTGATTAAATTCTCAAAATTTTCAACTCTCTTCAACTGCTCGTTTTTTACTCATAAAAAAGAACCCCCTATTTCTCTGAATTCCAGCCTTTAAATAGGCATTCAGTTAGTGTTCTTTCCACTATGTTTAAACTTTTCCATTCTTTTTAAACCATTATCCTAATACCTTTATTTATTCCATAGTGCCCATTTTTAGTCCTCATAATCAGAAAGTAGTCTTCCACTATTGGTACCTTTTAACTATTTAATCCCACTAAACCTTGTCTCTATTCAATCCTTTAGCAGCACCCTTAGTCAATTATTCAAGTGATTTAATTCCCCAAACTACCCCTGTGATTTATTCTATCCCTGTTTTAACACCTTATCAGCTATAAACAATTCAACCAATCAATCAATCAGTAATTCAAGGCAGACAATCAGATCAAATGAACGAGCATGGAGTCAATAACACAAGCAACACTGGAATCAACTAGACGATCATACCCCTAATTGAATTGGAACACAAAAATAAGAAACAATCAACAGAGCTTTTAAGGGGATTTGTGAAACAAATGAGCAAACCATTCAGTTCAATGAACTGAATATGCCCACAGGCTCAGTCCTAAGTTCAAACATATTACCAGGCTCATTTTTAACACAACATTAGAACAGAAAAGAAGCAGGCTAGGAAACCTACTAGAATGAACAAAAATTAAACTATTATCATGTTAATATAACATTGAAGCATAACAGACTAGTCGACGGCACTTATTCAGACAATTACATACATTATAACATATAATTATCAACACTCAGAAAACTTGGACCAAATAAAAGGTCTAATAGAGGAGAAAGGTACAAGCGACAAACTAAACGAAGATCAATTAAATAAGACACAACTGAACCTAAACGATAGACAACAAACATAGAACAGAGGAGGAGAGGAAATACCTCGAAGATCAGAAACCACATGAACTCTGCTCTCATTGACTTCGACACGAACTTTTTGAGGTGAAAACAGACCTTAATCGAGTGTTCTCGACTGAAAACACTCGATTAAGGTCGATTTAAGAGCCTCAAATTTTCCTTTTACTCAGGCAGGTTCCAGGTTTTGGCTTTTTAGGCCTCTTTAGTCGATTTAACATTCGACAACTTCCATCTCAATTCGAACTGAAAACTCATGGGATTTGGGACGAGGGTATTCTAGAGGTTAACTGGTGTAACTTTGGGAGGGTTTGGTGATGGCGCCGCCACCGGGGAATTTCGTGGCGGCGCTAGGGTTCACAAGGTCAAATGGATATTCGTAACACCTGGGATTGATTCGAAGGAAGCCAGTGGTGGTTTAGGTATCAGGGAGGCTAGGTGGGCATCTGGTGTGAGTTTGGGGTGGATTGGTCAACCTAGGGTTTTTGCTTGAATCTTCGATTGAAGATTCGAGACGGTTGGTGATGATTTGAGTTTAACAGACCATGGATTTGGGTTGAGGAGGCTGAGGGGAGGCTGTGGTGTAAAGATGGAGGCATTTGGCCCACCGTAACCGTCGTGAGGCGATTTTCGGTGGGCGGAGTACGGTGGTCGAAAGCGGAGTTTTGCGGCGTTACTGAGAGGGTCTCTAGATTAGATGAGGGAAGGGAAATTGGGGTCTCAGGTTTGGGGGGGTGTTTGGTATATTGAATTTAATCTGTTGCTATGGATCGTTGGATTAATTAAAATCAACGGGCTGGATCAAACACTTAATAGAAAAGACATCGTTTCTTTAAGTGGGGGTTGGGTCGGTTTGGGAACGAGTTGGATCGGGTTGTGGAAGGCGATGTTGTAACCGTTGGATCAAATGAAGATCAACGGCTTGGATGGGGATTCTTTAAACGGCATCGTTTGGTTGATACCGGGGCTGAACTGGACCGTTTGATCAAGTGAGATCAACGGTTCAGATTTAAGACGCCCGAACGCTGTCGTTTGGCTGGGCATGGATATGGACTGGACCGGGTGGGAGAGTTTGGGCCTGGTTTTCTTATTCAAAATTGGCCCAGTTCGATTTTTCTCTTTAATCTCTCATTTGTTTCAAAATTTAAAACCTAAAATCCTAATTTATATTGTAAAACCAAAATCAATTTAAAATGCTAAAAACATAGTTATCACATAAAAATAAAGAAAGTCACATAATTTGACATTGAATATTAAAATGTGAAGTACATTATTTTTGTGATTTTTTATTTTTGTAAAACAAACTTAATTACTCTTAATTGTAAAATTAAATCCTAAATGCAAATGCGACATATTTTTTTTGTATTTTCATTGACTTAAACAAATAGACATGCACACACAACTGCAATCAATAAACACAAAATCCACGAAAATTGCAAATAATACAAAATTATTTTATTTTGAATTTTTTTTGAGTAATTCTCATATAGGGCAAAAATCACGTGCTTACAGCTGCCCCTTTTTGTCCGAAAACACGAAGAGTTTTCGTGCAAAGATAAAGTGAGCGAGCGATTTTTGCCTGTTTGAGTTCTCCGTGTGAAGCATTTTTTGAAAGATTTGACCGAACCTTTGCTTCAAAAGGTCTCCTACATATCCCTGGCTAAAAGGGAATCAGGTCAATGTAGTTCGGGAAGTTTCGGTAGCTGGGATTACCGTGAAGCTGTGGTTTCACTGTTATTGCTGTTGCTGCTGCTGCTACTCCTTACTGACCTCCTTAGTACACCAAAAGGAAAATCGAAGCTAAACTAGCTATGCCTATCAACTATGAGTTACAAGATTCATATCTATAATTCTTTTGAAACTTGATCTTGAGTCTTAGCTGATTTTGCAGTAGACTTCGATCTGAATCTTGATGCTCGCAAGTTGTAGGTGCTTGTTTCTTTCTGCAGCATTGAGTAAAACAGGATTGGTGGAGCTTGTGACTTCAATCAGATTTCGAGCAATCTACACCTTTGTTTGCTCTAATATTTGAGCTCATTTCTTTTTGTTCTTTTCTTCTTTTCTTTATTCTGGATCGAGACTCACTCCGTAGGTCATCTCGAACCCTGTGCCTCGAGGTCAAACCTGCTCAAACACCAGAATAAACAAATGCCCCAGTTTTACTAGGAAAATTTCGCGAGTTATTCTGCAATAAAAATCTGCGGGATCGATGGGGGGGATTGGAAACCCTATGTCTAAAAGGTGCAACTCAGGGATTGGAGCCCTAATGTTGGCAATAGAGAAAGTGCTCAACTCAGGTATTGGAGCCCTAATGTTGGCTAAGGAAAACCGCTCAACTCAGGGATTGGAGCCCTAATGTCGGCTAAAGAAAAACGCTCAACTCAGGGATTGGAGCCCTAATATTGGCTAAAAAAACGCTCAACTCAGGGATTGGAGCCCTAGTATTGGCTAAGGAAAATCGCTCAACTCAGGGATTGGAGCCCTAATGTTGGCTAAAGGAAAAAAGTGCTCAACTCAGGGATTGGAGCCCTAATATTGGCTAAGGAAAATGCTCAACTCAGGGATTGGAGCCCTATTATTGGCTAAGGAAAATGCTCAACTCAGGGATTGGAGCCCTAATGTCGGCTAAAAAATGTGCTCAACTCAGGGATTGGAGCCCTAATGTTGGCTAGGAAAGTCGCTCAACTCAGGAATCAGAGCCCTAATGTTGGCTAAAGGAAGTCGCTCAACTTAGGGATTGGAGCCCTAATGACGGAAAAGAAAAAACGCTCAATTCAGGGGTTGGAGCCCCAATATTAGCTAAGGAAAATGCTCAATTCAGGGATTGGAGCCTTAATGTCGGCTAAGAAAAAGGTGCTCAACTCAGGAATTGGAGCCCTAATGTTGGCTAGGAAAGTCGCTTAACTCAGGGATTGGAGCCCAAATATTGGCTAAGAAAAATCGCTCAATTCAGGGATTGGAGCCCTAATATTGGCTAAAGGAAAAAGTGCTCAACTCAGGGATTGGAGCCCTAATGTTGGCTAAAGGTAGTCGCTCAACTCAGGGATTAGAGCCCTAATATTGGCTAAGGAAAATCGCTCAATTTAGGGATTGGAGCCCTAATATTGGCTAAGAAAAATTGCTCAACTCAGGGATTGGAGCCCTAATGCTGGCTAAGGGGAAAAACACTCAACTCAGGGATTTGAGCCCTAATGTCGGCTAAAGGAAGTCGCTCAACTCAGGGATTGGAGCCTTAATGTCGGCTAAAGGGAAAAAATGCTCAACTTAGGGATTGGAGCCCTAATGTTGGCTAAAGGAAAAAATGCTCAACTCCGGGATTGGAGCCCTAATGTTGGATAAAGGGAAAAATCACTCAACTCAGGGATTGGAGCCCTAATGTCGGCTAAAGGGAAAAACGCACAACTCAGGGATTGGAGCCCTAATGTTGGCTAAAGGAAAAAATTCTCAACTCAGGGATTGGAGCCCTAATGTCGGCTAAAGGAAAAAATGCTCAATTCAGGGATTGGAGCCCTAATATTGGTTAAGGAAGACGCTCAACTCAGGGATTGGAGCCCTAATGTCAGCTAAAGGAAAATTGCTCAACCCCTAATATCGGCTAAAGGAAAATCGCTCGACTCAGGGAATGGAGCCCTAATGTTGGCTAAAGGAAAATCACTCTACTCAGGGATTGGAGCCCTAATGTTGGCTAAAGGAAGTTGCTCAACTCAGGGATTGGAGCCCTAATGTTGGCTAAAGGAAAAACGTTGAACTCAGGGATTGGAGCCCTAATGTCGGCTAAAGGAAAAAACGCTCAACTCAGGGATTGGAGACCTAATGTTGGCTAAAGAAAAAATGCTCAACTCAGGGATTGGAGCCCTAATGTCGGCTTAAAGAAAAAATGCTCAACTCCGGGATTGGAGCCCTAATGTCAGCTAAGGGAAAAAATGCCTTAACTCAGGGATTGGAGCCCTAATGTTGGCTAAAGGAAAAACGCTTAACTTAGGGATTGGAGCCCTAATGTCGGCTAAAGGAAAAAATGCTCAACTCAGGGATTGGAGCCATAATGTCAGCTAAAGGAAAAATGTTCAACTCAGGGATTGGAGCCCTAATGTCGGCTAAAGGAAAAAACGCTCAACTCAGGGATTGGAGCCCTAATGTTTGCTAAAGGAAAAATGCTCAACTCAGAGATTGGAGCCCTAATGTCGGCTAAAAGAAAAAATGCTCAACTCAGGGATTGGAGCCCTAATGTTAGCTAAAGATAAACGCTCAACTCAGGGATTGGAGCCCTAATGTTGGCTAAAGGAAAAGTGATCAACTCATGGATTGGAGCCCTAATGTCGGCTAAAAGAAAAAACACTCAACTGAGGGATTGGAGCCCTAATGTTGTCTAAGGAAAAATGCTCAACTCAGGGATTGGAGACCTAATGTCGGCTAAAAGAAGAAAAAAAATGCTCAACTAAGGGGTTGGAGCCCTAACGTTGGCAAAAGGCGACTAGGGAATGGAGGCCCTATGTCTAAAAAGGTACAACTCAGGGATTGGAGCCCTAATGTTGGCAAAAGGTGACTAGGGAATGGAGGCCCTATGTCTAAAAAGGCACAACTAAGAGATTGGAGCCCTAATGTCGGCTAAAAGAAAAAACACTGAACTGAGGGATTGGAGCCCTATGTTGTCTAAGGAAAAATGCTCAACTCAGAGATTGGAGCCCTAATGTCGGCTAAAAGAAAAAACACTGAACTGAGGGATTGGAGCCCTATGTTGTCTAAGGAAAAATGCTCAACTCAGAGATTGGAGCCCTAATGTCGGCTAAAAGAAAAAACACTGAACTGAGGGATTGGAGCCCTATGTTGTCTAAGGAAAAATGCTCAACTCAGAGATTGGAGCCCTAATGTCGGCTAAAAGAAAAAACACTGAACTGAGGGATTGGAGCCCTATGTTGTCTAAGGAAAAATGCTCAACTCAGAGATTGGAGCCCTAATGTCGGCTAAAAGAAAAAACACTGAACTGAGGGATTGGAGCCCTATGTTGTCTAAGGAAAAATGCTCAACTCAGAGATTGGAGCCCTAATGTCGGCTAAAAGAAAAAACACTGAACTGAGGGATTGGAGCCCTATGTTGTCTAAGGAAAAATGCTCAACTCAGAGATTGGAGCCCTAATGTCGGCTAAAAGAAAAAACACTGAACTGAGGGATTGGAGCCCTATGTTGTCTAAGGAAAAATGCTCAACTCAGAGATTGGAGCCCTAATGTCGGCTAAAAGAAAAAACACTGAACTGAGGGATTGGAGCCCTATGTTGTCTAAGGAAAAATGCTCAACTCAGAGATTGGAGCCCTAATGTCGGCTAAAAGAAAAAACACTGAACTGAGGGATTGGAGCCCTATGTTGTCTAAGGAAAAATGCTCAACTCAGAGATTGGAGCCCTAATGTCGGCTAAAGGAAAAACTGCTCAACTCAGGGATTGGAGCCCTAATGTTGGCAAAAGGTGACTAGGGAATGGAGGCCCTATGTCTAAAAAGGCACAACTAAGAGATTGGAGCCCTAATGTTGGCAAAAGGCGACTAGGGAATGGAGGCCCTATGTCGAAAAGGCACAACTCAGGGGTTGGAGCCCTAGAGTTGGCAAAAGGATAAAAGATTGATACTGGGGATTCTAAACTACCCCCCCCCCCTTTGGGATTTTCTTCATCATTTTTTTTCTTTCATTTTTCATTTCATTTTTTTAATTAAAAAAAATTCAGGAAAGAATTTGGAGGAAACTTCCTTTTAGATTGATTATTTGCTGCAAAGTTATTTCTAGCACTTGCGCATTTCTTTTCCTTTTTGGTTGCACTTGCTTCTTGCACGGTTGCTTGGGATTTGCACCTGTTTCAATTTTTTTAAACAAAGAACCATTGTTAATTTGAAACGGTGGTTGGTTTTGTGGCCTTGATTAGTTTTGATCACTCAATCCCAACCCAGTTTCTTTGATGAAGATCTCAACTTCAACTATTTTCTCCCTGAGGATCGATTCATTTCAGGCCCTGGAGAACCTCTGATTTTTCCAGACTTTGCAATGATGGTTGGTCGTTGGAACTCAACTTTCAAATTTATTTCTCCTTCGTAGGCCTTTCCTTTATGATTCTCTTTTTTTCTTTTTCTTTTCTTTTCTTCAGCACATTGGGGAACTTTTGTCTCCTCAAACTTTGTTGTAACGGATAGTCGTGTGGGACTTAACCTTTTCCATCTTTATTTCGCCTTCGTAGGCCTTTCATTTTTTGACTTCTTTCTTCCAAATTCGATTTCAGAGCATTTGGGGCACCCTGGCTTTTCAAACCTTTGCCGAGACGGTTAGCCACGTGGGACTCCACCTTTTCAGCTTCATTTGCCTTTATAGGCACTTATATTTGATTTTCTCCTTCCAAGAGTTTTGATTTCGAAGCAACGGCCGTTATGGCTAGTCAGGGTCGACTTGATGCTCCTAGTGAGAATGGGTGCCTTTTTGCACATTAGCTCGTGCCAAACGAAAGCCCTGTAAATCAGTCTTGCCATCCCTTCTTTGTCTCAATTTCGGAATAGAGTTAGACCGAAAGGGATTCAAAGAAAAATAAATAATGGACAGGACAATGAATTTAAATGAGAGGTATCCCTTTTGGGGAGAGGAAAGAAGGACTTATCTGGAGTACATACGGGCTTCAATGAACATGACATGCCTTTTGGACTGGATGCCTGATCTGTGTAAACCATCCGACTCTCAGAAATTCATCACATTTTTTTCTTTAAAATTCGAGAAACCTTGCGAGGACTTTGTCGGTGCCGATAGCTGTGAGGATCCTCTTTTCAATTAGGGGCGCCCTTTGCGAGTTTTCACGAGCTGACCTTACTCATTTCTCTTCTCAGCATCGCCTTTTAGTGCCCGTGTGGGTTTTTACTAACAAAACTCTCTCATTTTGATTTTTCTCTTCTTACCATCGCCTTACGGTGCCCGTGTGAGTTTTCACCAATAAGACTCTCTCATTTTGCATTTCTCTGCTTACCACCGCCTCATGGTGCCCGTGCGAGTTTTCACCAATAAGACTCTCTCATTTTACTTCTCTCATTTTGTTGTATTAGATCCAAGTAACTCTATCCTCCCATTTTTGAAGCTCTTTGCTAATTGATCAGAAGGACTTGAACAGGGTTTGGGTAAAAAAGGATTTGGATTGAGTTACAACTTTGGAATCTTTTAGGCGGGATCATCGCCGAATCATTATAACATCTTCCCCAGTTTCACTTTTAGGGGACTTTGGATTTTTATTTTGGTGTGACTGAACCCCAGAGAGAGGTTGTCTACGTATCCTCTCGGAATCAAGTCAAACGTAGTTCAGGGAACTTTTGTTTTTGGATTTTCTTTTGTTTTTTTTCTTTTGTTTTGTTTTTTTTTCCTTTTTTTTCTTTCATTTCCTTTTTTCCTCTCTTCTTTTTTTTAATTTCTTTCTCCTTTTTCATTTCAATTTCTTTTTTTTCATTTTATTTTTCAATAACACTTTTAGGTTCCAAAGAAGGTAATCAAAGAAGAGTAACCGGCTCAAATGGGTTTGCAAAGGGTTGTTAGTGTTTGGGTAGCGATAATGAAAGCCTTCGTCATCTCAATCGGAAAATATTAGAACTATATGGAGGATCTAACATAGTACCTTTTGACTGCATTTGCATTGACAATTGTTTTAGGGACATTTTCTTTGATGTGTCCCAAGTACAACACACTCTTTTTGGGCAGCACTCCTGTTGCAATGTATGGACTTCTCCAACCTGCGAACCAATCTTCCTTCAGTTGTTCCAATTCTTTGTTTTATTTATTCAAACTTATCTTCTTTGCATTTCGACTCTTGAATCATTATTTCGAAGTCTGACATCATTCTGGGATCTGGGCATGAAGTCCACAAGCATGCCATGTTATTGAAATCTGCATTTAACAGAACTGAAAAGAGAATAAGAAAAATGACAAGATTAAGAAAAGAGACATTCCTGAACAATGAAATATTAATTTCATTTGATTTTTTTATTTTTTTTCATTTATTTTTTTTTTTCAATTTTGCAGAAGAAGGGTTTACATTGAAAAGTAAGACAATAAAGTAAAATATCTGGATCACACCCGATATAATCCGGACGTAGAAAGGATAGCAAGACTGGCTACCGAGACTACCATTTGATGGGGAACTTTTAGGCTTGGAAACCGTTTTGGCTTTTCTTCTGTCTCGACAATGGGTGCAATAGCCTTCAGTGCTGGATCAAACTCCTCAGCTTCACAGATCATTCTGACTATTGGCCCGATGTTGTGGGCAGACAACAGATTGTTCATCACATCAGGAGCATCTTCCTCCCGAAAAATAATTCTTTCAGCTTCAATAAGATTTTCAACCGCCCCTTTTGAGGGTCCAACAGTCCTCTGCACAGCTCCAGAGTGGTATTCACAAATAACATCAGCTCGGTGCAAGGGGGGCTCGGGGTTCAACCGGATTTGGGCCACTGGCTGTAGCAAACCTCGCCTGACTAGCTTTTGGAACAAATATGAGTATGATTCACCAATATGGGTGAGCTGATTCCTTTTGAAAGGCTCTCCCAGGCGAGGATTGTACCGAGAAATATTTGATTAGGGATTATATTGAGCTTGGTAAGGATAGGCATTTCTGGGAGGTGGAGTTCGGCTTTGTGTATAATGTTGTGGCTGCGTGCAAAGTTGCGCGTTCGTCACCGCATATCAACAAAACCAACCACCTGAAAAGAACATGGCTAACTTGCTCACACAACAACCTTGTTAGTTTTGGGATATTTAACATATAGGAAATCGCACGTTGGGATGCAATGCACCTAACAGTTAAACGCTTCTACCATGTGTTTGCACGATTGCATGTT
>MU687411.1:0-11109 GCA_026770625.1 Nicotiana glauca | reverse complement strand
GCGTGCAAAGTTGCGCGTTCGTCACCGCATATCAACAAAACCAACCACCTGAAAAGAACATGGCTAACTTGCTCACACAACAACCTTGTTAGTTTTGGGATATTTAACATATAGGAAATCGCACGTTGGGATGCAATGCACCTAACAGTTAAGCGCTTCTACCATGTGTTTGCACGATTGCATGTTTCATCCCGGCCTTAACTAACCATTTTCAACTCTGTACCTCTTTTCTTCATTTCTTCTTCTTTTAAATCACTTTTGAATTTTTTCATTTTTTGCCACTCTTTTATTTTTTGGCACTCTCCTTTCTTTTCTCTTTTTTTTTTTGTTTTGTCACTCTTTTATTTATTTATTTTCAGTCTTTTTTTTCATTTTTTTTCACTCAATTAATTCTATGGATATGATCGAATCCGATGAGGATTGCCTACGTATCATGACCCCGCATGAATCAGATCTTGCGTAGTTCGGGAAAAATAGGGAATAGAGTAAATAAACTAACTCTTTTTTCTATAACACTTAGACCATGAAACTTCAAGGCAAAAGAAAAAATATTTTTGATTTTTTTTTTTGGAATTTTCTAAAAAAAATGCTTTAAAAGAAGAAAGGGAATTTTTTTTTTTTTAGATTTTTGATTTTATTTTTGAAAGAAAGACTTCTAAAAAAATTTCTTTTCATTCGATTAGAACTTTAGGAATATCTTCGGACTCAATTTTTCAAAATTTGTATATTTTTATATATATATTTTTTTATTTATGAAAGACATCTAAGGAATATTTTAATGATTTATTTTGACCTAAAAGGAAAAAGTGACTATTATTCCAAAATGTTCTTTATTTAAAAAAAAAGGACTTGGTTTTGCAGATACGACCTTTCAGCACTTCTGGGAGGAAGATTTTAAGGTTGTGCATGCAAACCATTTAAAGATGACTCAAAGTGGCTGTTCTTGCAAAAACAGTCTTCCGGCGCCCTTTGGGGACATTCAGCTTATTTTAAGCAAGAATGGCATCACCCGACTTATTTATGACAAAAATTAAAATCTTGAAATTTTTTGGGCTATTTTTGCAAAAGGGAAGTTGGACCCGATGAGGGTTGCCTACGTATCTCACATCCGGTGAGAATCAAACCAACGTAGTTCGGGCAAATAAGCTAAATTTTATTTTGGAATTTTTGAAAAAGAAATGCTTTAAAAGAATAAAGGATTTTTTGGTTTCTTTTTTAGAATTTTCTAAAAACAATGATTTAAAATAAGAAAAGGATTTTTTTTTTGAATTTGACTCTATTTTTATTTTTGAAAGAAAGACTTCTAAAAATTCCTTTTCTTTTGATTGGAACGTTGGGAGTTTTAGAAGTAAAAAGAAAATATTTTTGTTTGAATTTTCATTTGTTTTATCTTTTTCTAAGGAAGAAAGAAAATATTTTTGTTTGAATTTTCATTTGTTTTATCTTTTTCTAAGGAAGAAAGAAAATATTTTTGGATTTTGGATGTTACCTCTTAATTTCGAAAGAAGGACTATTAAGAAAATATTTTGGATTTTGAGTTTTTTTATTTATTTACAAAAGCACTACTAAATAAAAGCGAAAATATTTTTGGACTCAAATTTTCAAAGTTTTTATGGATATTTACAAAATAAAGACAGCTAAAGAGCATTTTTTTGGATTTTTGTTTCTGATATTTTTTGGTTTTTGTTTTTTGAAAAAGACTTCACAATGAATGAAACCCGTATTTTGGATTTTAATTTTTATTGATTTTTTCTTTTTCGTATGAAAGACATTAGAAAGAAAGAAACCATTTTTTTAAAAAACTACTGTTTTTTTTTTCTTTTTTTCTAAGGAAAGATTTTAAAGAAGGAAGTAAAGGAAATTTTTTTTTTATTTTTTATTTTTGAAAATTTATGTCGGAACCGATGAGGTTTGCCTACGTATCTCACATCCGGTGAGAATCAGACCCGCGTAGTTCGGTCAGACAAAACAAACTATTTTCTGAAAACTAGACTTTTCTTTTTCTTTTCAGCAATGTATTCTTCAAATTACAATAAAGACTCCCTTTTTTTTACAACCAAACAATTTGAAAATAAGAAGAACAAAATAAAGACTCTTTTTTCCTTTTTCTTTTGCTATTTTAAAATCATAAAAATTATTTTTTTTTCTTTTTTTTTCTTTTTTTTTTCTCTCAAAATTTTGGAAGAGTTTCGACACTATTTTGACATTGGTTTGTTTTTCTAAACATAGTTATCTCTCTACATCGTTATTTCACTCTTTTTTTTTCAAATTTTCACAATGTTTCAAAGCCGGTCATCATGCATGTCCGAAGCAAATAAATGCGTAAAATAAACAGGATGCAGCAGGATGGTCTTTTTCATTTCAGGTGACCTGTCCTAGACGGACCCAACCCCCGTGTTGAGTCCCCTAAGTCAAATGTAACGTGATGCAAATAAGTGTTCCTACTAGGGATCCGGCATGAAGTCAAGTTATTCTGGGTTCAAAGCCTAGGTATGTGTTCTAGACCGTGTACCCGAGCGGACAACTCGAGTCGAGGAGGGGGCTACGTACCGGGGACCCGCGGGATCGTCCGACTTTGTAACTTGTCCGACCTCTTTCTTATTTCAGGGTAAGACACTAACAGAATAGGGAGTCTCAACCAGTAAGCAACATTCCCGGAGGTAAGAAGAGAAGGGTTTCGGCATAGTTTAAATATACAGTCAGATAATATCAAAACGGTAAAGCATTTAATACATTTAGCAAGAAAACATGTAGGAAAATCATATAAAGCCAAACATAACAGTTATTCTAAGCTCGAATTCTTAAACCATGAACCGAAGTTCTGGGTTTGTTTCACCAGCGGAGTCGCCAGAGCTGTCACACCTCCTTTATGCACACCTACCCCGGAGGGGTAGTGTACGAGGGAGTTTTTCGATTTAAAGTGACATTGTTCGAAATGAGATTATTTATCTATTTCAGAGTCGCCACTTGGAAAAGGTTTGGCTTGTGGTGTCCCAAGTCACCGGTTTATCTTGAATCCCAAATCGAGGAAATTTTCGACTTTCCAAATGAAGTCTACGAACTAGAAATTCTAAGTACGGAATTCTATTGACCCGAGGGAAGGTGTTAAGAACCCCCGAATTCCGTGGTTCTAGCACGATCGCTTAAATTGTTATAAGTGGCTTAATATCTGATTTTAATACATGTTATCCTATAGTGCAATTTTAAAGATTATTTACCACTTTATTATTTATATTTTTAATGAGAATTGCGACGTCGTGAAAACACATCTCGAACCACGTCATATCAATGTACTCGTAGCTATTGACCTATTTCGACTTCATCGAGATTTGGATTTGGGTCGCAAAAACGTGCACCCGAATTTAAGAAAGTAAATTATTAAAAGGCGCGCCTAAAAGATGCTAGCGCGTTATTATTTTTTGGGGAAGGTCATGAAATTCGCTAAACGACTCACCCCGAAGTCTAGATATTTTTAGTTAAACAATAAATGAGGGCCCCGCAATTCGCATTTTTATTTGACGAGGCTCGTCTCATAATTTTATTTAAGGGCAAATCCTAAAGTGGCTACGATTTTTCTATTTGTTTTTATCTCTAAAATAAAATCCTATTTACTTAATATTATCTAATAATTATTATGTTTAGGTCCGAGATCTCATATGAATTCACATCTTTAGTTACTTTGGGCTTGAGTGTAGCCTCCATGGCGAGAACATAGCCCAGGTGCAAAGGCAGGTCAGTATATGGCTTGGGCCCCATGTCCTGGGCCGCCTGTTAAGGTGCCGAAACCAAATGGCCTGATAACAGGCTAAGCGCGAAATCCAGAAAGACTAGGCCCAACGACCACTGGTACTAATACAAATTTGACCCGAATGTTGACCACCAATTATAACAAAGGAAAAACAAAACGCAGTTATTCAAACTAGTGAGATGTTGATCATTTGAAGTTCGATTTCATGCTCGAATCGTTTTGTTCACTAACTACTGGGAAGTTCCTAAAGATTCTTAAAGGCGAACATTATTTGCTAACTATATTCATTCTACTATTCATAATAACATATTTCCCCAAAATGGCTCATGATGTCAGAGTTAGACACATTGAAATAGCAGACAGGGACAGCAATCTATTTGAACTTTATTTTCATTTTTATAACTACAAAACACGATTTTAAGCTACCTTACACTATCCTACATTACGCTAGTAACACAAACTAAGCCAAATGGAAAACAAATAATCCCTGGATTCACATGTTCACACAAATTTACTTAATAGTTCAAGAGCAATAAACAATCAAAAATGATCACATGATTTTAACTACAGGTAACAACCAATCAAATTACATAAAACTATCTAGATTATGACAGTCATTAAATTGCAATTCAACAGCAGAGGCTTCGATTTCATTTCACGTTTCAAACTGAAGATCTACATTCCAATGGATTTAGGATGTGTACCTGGAAATGAGATACAATGAAGGAGAAGAGTAAGTCAGCAGCAGCAGATACCAGTGACAAACAGAGGGTCTCAACAGCAATAATCAACAAATAACCCCAGCTATCTCGGACAGATCAGTTTGAAAATACCCAGCAAACACGGGAGATTGTCAACAGACCAATGCCCTTACCAAAACTAGTTTAATTGGATTCAACACTACTTGTAGTCAGCCTAATTCACTTCAAAACTTCAGCAACCAGTGACTCCGCTTGGAAACCAACCAGTTAGGGAAAAACAACTATGGGAATTCACAATTTACTCAATGGAGCAGTGTGTTTCTTAATAGAATTGTAACCTCTCTAAATGTGCTAAGAACTGACCAATATGCTCTCACAGTACCCTCTGAAGAATGATTTGAACTTCTCGCTAACTGGTCCTCTCAAAGCTATCTTAACTGATTAAACTCTCGAATTTTTGAACTCTCTTCAACTGCTCCTTTTTTACTCATCAAAAAGAACCCCCTATTTCTCTGAATTCCAGCCTTTAAAGTGGCATTCAGCTAGTGTTCTTTCCACTATGTTTCAACTTTTCCATTCTTTTTAAACCATTATCCTAATGCCTTTATTTATTCCATAGTGCCCATTTTTTAGTCCTCAAAATCAGAAAGTAGTCTTCCACTATTGGTACCTTTTAACTATTTAATCCCACTAAACCTTGTCTCAATTCAATCTTTTAGCAGCCCCCTTAGTCAATTATTCAAGTGATTTAATTTCCCAAACTACCCCTTAAACTACCCCTATGATTTATTCTATCCCTGTTTTAACACCTTATCAGCTATAAACAATTCAACCAACCAATCAACCAGTAATTCAAGGCAAACAATCAGATCAAATGAACGAGCATGGAGTCAATAACACAAGCAACACTGGAATCAACTAGATGATCATACCCATAATTGAATTGGAACACAAAAATAAGAAACAATAAACAAAGCTTTTAAGGGGATTTGCCAAACAAATGAGAAAACCATTCAGTTCAATGAACTAAATATGCCCACAGGCTCAGTCATAAGTTCAAACATATTACCAGGCTCATTTTTAACACAACATTAGAACAGAAAAGAAGCAGGCTGGGAAACCTACTGGAATGAACAAAAATTAAACTATTATCATGTTAATCTAACATTGAAGCATAACAGACTAGTCGACGACATTTATTCAGACGATTACATAAATTATAACATATAAATATCAACAGTCTGAAAACTTGGACCAAATAAAAGGTCTAACAGAGGAGAAAGGTACAAGTGACAAACTAAACGAAGAATAATTAAACAAGACACAACTGAACCTAAATGATAGACAACAAACATAGAATAGAGGAGGAGAGGAAATACCTTAAAGATCAGAAACCACATGAACTCTGCTCTCAATGACTTCGACTCGAACTTTTTGAGGTCCAAACGGACCTTAATCGAGTGTTCTCGACTGAAAACACTCGACTAAGGTCGATTTAAGAGCCTCAAATTTTCCTTTTACTCAGACAGGTTCTAGGTTTTGGCTTTTCAGGCCTCTTCAGTCGATTTAACATTCGACAACTTCTAGCTCGATTCGAACTGAAAACTCATGGGATTTGGGACGAGGGTAGTCTAGAGGTTAACGCGTGTAACTTTGTGAGGGTTTGGTGATGGCGCCGCCACCGGGGAATTTCGTGGTGGAGCTAGGGTTCACAAGGTCAAATGGATATTCGAGACACCTGGGATTGATTTGAAGGAAGCCAGTGGTGGTTTAGGTATCAGGGAGGCTGGGTGGGCATCTGGTGTGAGTTTGGGGTGGATTGGTCAACCTATGGTTTTTGCTTTAATCTTCGATTGAAGATTCGAGACGGTTGGTGATGATTTGAGTTTAACGGACCATGGATTTGGGTTGAGGAGGCTGAGGGGAGGCTGTGGTGTAAAGATTGAGGCGTTTGGCCCAGCAGAACTGCCGTGAGGCGATTTCCGGTGGGCGGAGTACGGTGGTCGAAGGCGGAGTTTCGCGGCATTACTGAGAGGGTCTCTAGGTTAGATGAGGGAAGGGAAATTGGGGTCTCAGGTTTGGGGGAGGGTGTTTGGTATATTGAATTTGATCCGTTGCTGTGGACCGTTGGATTAATTAAAATCAAAGAGCTGGATCAAACACTTAATAGAAACGACATTGTTTCCTTAAGTGGGGGTTGGGTCGGTTTGGGAACGAGTTGGATCGGGTTGTGGAAGGTGATGTTGTAACCGTTGGATCAAACGAAGATCAATGGCTTGGATGGGGATGCTTTAAACAACGTCGTTTGGTTGATGCCGGGGCTGTACTAGACCGTTTGATCAAGTGAGATCAACAGTTCAGATTTAAGACGCCTGAACAGCGTCGTTTGGCTGGGCATGGATATGGACATGACCGGGTGGAGAGTTTGGGCCTGGTTTTCTAATTCAAAATTGGCCCAGTTCGATTTTTCTCTTTAATCACTCATTTGTTTCAAAATTTAAAACCTAAAATCCTATTTTAAATTGTAAAACCAAAATCAATTTAAAATGCTAAAAACATAGTTATCATATAAAAATAAAGAAAGTCACATTATTTGATATTAAATATTAAAATGCGAAGTACATTATTTTTGTGATTTTTCTTTTTTGTAAAACAAACTTAATTACTCTTAATTGTAAAATTAAATCCTAAATGCAAATGCAATATTTTTTTTGTATTTTCATTGACTTAAACAAATACATGCACACACAACTGCAATCAATAAACACAAAATCCACAAAAATTGCAAATAATACAAAATTATTTTATTTTAAATTTTTTGGAGTAATTCTCATATAGGGCAAAAATCACGTGCTTACAAATATTAATGAGAGATTATATATTATTATGTGGTCTATATTATGGTGAATAGGTTGAGGGGCCAACTAGTTGGATTAGAATTCCTATGCTAAGGTACAGTACATATCCGTATACCAAGAAATTGTACATTTGATGAATTTGCTGATGTCATCATTAAATGTAAAAAACTAACATGTTCCCGGAGGAATTTGAATACATATATGCTTAGCTCGGCACCGAAGAGGGACAAGATTCCTCCTTCCTTCATTAATAATGACAATGATTTGCAATAGTGCCTCTTTGATATTACAATTGATGGTATGAGGCCTTGTTTGAAGATATTTGTGGTTGAAAAAAAGTTTGAAGAAGGGACGAAACGTTAAGTTGGCACTCGCCCAATAAGGATATTTTTTGATTTGTGTTGAATGTCCAGGGTTGGGGTTCAAGGTTGAGGTTAGGGTTAAGGATTTATAGACTATTAAAGAAGCTTATCAGCGACTACTATTTGATGGAAGACAGCTCATGTTGTTCAGTAAATTAAAATATATTCACGTGGCATATCCCCACTCATAGATTTTTTGACACATTAAAATTATCCATCTGACTCATTTAAAATTACACATTTGATTGGCCATGTGATCAAAATAAAATTGATCACTTTTCAAACATATTTTTTGACCCGCTCAAAGTAACCCATTTGATCCAAAACAAAATTGATCACAGTTAAACCCCAAATTTTAGCTTCTGAATCACATTACTCAAACAATTGAAGGAATATAAGTAAAGGGTTCAGTACATCTTTTGGGTCGAGAAAAAATTGTCACTACGAAATGGCTGCAAATCAAATTACAACTACAACTCTGGTGAATGTTAGAAGGTTAGCTTAGATGAATTAAATGAGGCTCAATAAGTGGGTAATGCTATTGTGCGCCGTTGTCAGATTTGCGATAGCTTGGATGATGAAGTGATAAGGATAAAATTATTTTGTTGGAAGTATTTTGAATCATGTAATATTGTATTGGTGTAATGTTAAATTTGTTGAAGTTATTATATGCAACATTGAGTCATTTACGCAACCTAGTGGCTAGTTTATTGATGGACTCAGTGTCTATTATGCAACCTCTGAGTTATGTCTTATGCAATGTTATATTTGATCAAGTTACTAGTACTAGACACATTGTCTACTACATAATCAAGTAGCTAGTTTATTACTATACACAATGTCTATTACGCAACCAAGTAGCTTCCTGTTGTAATACAATATGGAAGTGCTAAGGAAATAAAAATTACAGCATCAACAGTTAATAAGCAGCAAGGTAGTTTCATTACATACAGGTAAATGCAAAATATCATAAATTACAATAAATTCACCCACAATGAATTTGTCCCATGACCAACACAACTTAAAATTTCAATTATATGACTAAGAAGGATCCATCCTTCCCATGAAGATATAAACTGCAAATTTTTCTGTGAACACCTCTATTTGCTTGTCATTAAGTTGATCCAGCGGCATATTAGTTAGCAGGAAGTCAATAACCTTCACTGTATATGCTCAAATGCTTTCACTCGAATAATCAAAGACACAATAAACTATTAAAGAAACCAGAAGAATGAGTAAAATATAATGGATGACACATTTAATTTACCTTTGCTGAATGGCTATAATGTCTATAATACGCTCCCAGGACCATTTCTTCATAAGCATATCTTGGCCTAACTCTGCAAACTGGCCTGTTTTCATCAAAATCCAGGCATCACGAGTGTGGGGGTATTGTATCGGTTCTTCTAGTTTACCATCATCATACAAACTAACATTGCTATCATAAATTCGAATCAAACCCTCTTCCAAGTGGAAAATAACAGGCACAAAACACTTGTTATCAATTTGCCACACACAGTACAACAGCTTAGCCTTGTACCATTCTACAGCCCCAGCTTTTGACATACTTCCTTGAGGATATAGCATCAGGGGTGTAATACACAAGTCTTGACAAGCATCAAATTTCTCACAAAAGTCCAAATCCTTTCCCTTTTTACTAGAAGCCTCTTTGATCTTATCCCATGCAGTGCATATGTTGTTGCATAATGCAACATCCATAACAACATGACTACGGGCATAAAGTCATGGACGTTATATGTTTCATACACGTATCAGTGCCAAAATTTCCTCCACATTCTAAACATATTATACGTTAAATATGGAGCTACAAAAAATAATACATGCATTGAGTGATTAAGGGACTTACAAAAATTAAAATAGATGGATTAGCATCGAACAACTGCTCGAAAAACCTCCAGCCATAGCTATCAGTTAACAAGTTTTTGGTAAACTTCCCTTCTTGTCAAACCATTCACAGAATAGTTTCTTATCTTCCTCTAAAACTAGTATGAGTACGTCTACTATAACGAGCTGGCCGATCGTTTTATCAATTTCACTGTGTTGATCCAATATTTGCTTTTTATTGCCTTATTCAGTTGTATTATATGTTATCGGGTTGATTGGTTTGGGTTCGGAGAGGTTTCGGAAAAGAATGAGACACTTAGTCTTATTTGAGTAAGCTTATGCTAGAAAAGTCAACTGGATGTTGACTTATGTGAAAAGGGACTTGGATGTGAATTCCAATGGTTTGGATAGCTTTAGGAGGTGAATTGGGACTTATGAGCGTGATCAGAATGGGTCTTGGAGGTCCGGAGTAGATTTAGGCTTGAATTGGCAAAATTGGAATTTTAGCATTTTCCGGTTGATAGGTGAGATTTAGATATAGGGGTCAGATTTCTATTCCGGAAGTTGGAGTAGGCCCGTTGTGTCATTTGTTACATGTGTGCAAATTTTCAAGTCATTCGGACGATATTTGATTGAATTTTTGATCGAAAGTAGAATTTGGAAGTTTTTAGAGCTCTCAGGCTTTAATCCGTGGTTAATTTGATGTTTCGATGTTGTTTTAGGTGTTTTGAATATTGGTACAAGTTTGAAAGGTGGTATATGACTTTCTCATGCTTTTGGTTGAGGTCCAGGGGGCCTCGGGGTGATTTCGAATGCTTGACATGAGGTTTTGAGTGAGAATTGGATGCCGAAGTGCTAAGTTCCTGTCATAACCGCACCTACGGCTTGGGGCCTATAGAAGCAGAAATGGGGTCACAGATGCGGCCAAGAGAAGGGATGGCTGGAGCCGTAGATGCGAGATTTTAGGCGCACCTGCGATTGCACATGTGCGGTGGTGTCACGACCCAATTTCCGAACCCGGTCGTGATGGCGCCTCTCGTGAAGACAAGGCCAGCCAGACCATCTCAGAACACCACTTAAAGCAGTTAATCTGTTATATAGCAGTTCGAATATGAATTTATGAAACTAATCAAAATGAATACAGCCCAATACAGCCCGACCGGGGTGTCACAAGTCACGAGCACCTAGGAGGATCCATATTACAATTTAAAATATATAATACATAGAGTAAAATCTCGAAAATAAGAAGGAGAAGACTCTTGGTGCTGCGAACGCCGGCGGTCACCTTGCTTAGCTACGATAGCAATACCTTCAATCTGCTACTAACTCGCTAACGGGTGAAACAGTACCTGCAACTGCACGCGAGGTGCAGGGAGTAAAGTGAGTACTTCCAACTCAGTGGTAATAGGAGAGAATAATAACTGAGCGATAAAAAAACACGTATGGTCACACCAAAATGCTATAAAAGACAGTACAACCCTCTGAGAAAGATAGTAAAACTGTAACATCGAGACAATACCTTAGAAAACCTCAAGCTCAGTTAAAAATCTCTTTTGAAAGTATGTCTTTTCAATAGTTGCAAAATAAGTTTCAAC
>MU687407.1:11565-21771 GCA_026770625.1 Nicotiana glauca | reverse complement strand
AACCCAGCTTGACTCATCACAAGCAATATTTATCAGATCTGCATCAAGGACAGTAACAAGATCTTCTGTAGTGACGGTGGCCACACGATTGCCATCTTCTTTCTGTTCTTCCTTATCTGTATTCTCCTTTTTCAAAATCCGACAGAACTTCTTTGTGTGCCCTTTCTTCCCGCAATGATAGCACTCAATATCTTTAAGTCTGCTTCTGGATTTGCTTATATTATGCTCTCTATTTTGAGAACTGCGATTCCTGCTTCTCCCCCTAGAGTCAGTCACCAAGACATCTGATGAGAAGGAACCTTGAGATTTTCTTCTCATCTTTTCATTTAAAAGGCTACTCTTGGCAAGATCCATAGAGATCACACCATTCAGAGCAAAATTTCATAATGAAGTTCTAAGAATTTCCCAAGAATCTGGTAGCGAACCAAGTAGAAACAAGCCTTGAATTTCTTCATCAAATTTAATGCCCATAGTAGATAACTAATTCATGATCCCCTGAAAATTATTCAGATAATCTGTCATCGCGGAATCATCGTGATATTTTAAACCCAATATTTGCTTTATCAGAAACATCTTGTTGTTTCCAGTTTTTCGAGCATACAAACTTTCAAGGTGCTCCCATAGGGCCCGAACATGTGTCTCCCCAGAAATATGGTTCAAAACATTATCGTCAACCCACTGTCTAATAAAACCGCAAACCTGCCTATGTAAAAAACTCCACTCTTCATCTGATTTATTATCAGACTTTATAGTGGTGAAGACAGGTAGATGAAAATTTTTGACATTGAGCAAATCTTCCATTTTGCCCTTCCAAATGACATAATTTATGCCATTCAAAGTAACCATTTTGCTAGTGTTGGCTTCCATTGTTTATCACAAATATAAATACTATTTATTGTGAGACAAAGTAATTCTTTTCTGATGTGGAAGTTCAGACTGTGCTACAACCACAGAGCATACTCAGGCAAAACCTTGGCTCTGATACCACTTGGTGGGAATAAATCCCGTAAAAATAGTATTCACGGTATTAGTGATAAACGCAGAACACTAAGTTATGGTTAAATCAGCAATAATAGAAATGCAACAATAATGACACCAAGATTTTACGTGGAAACCCTTCTGAATAAGGGAAAAAAGCACGACCAAGAAGAGCAACTGATATCACTATAGTGAGAAATTTTATACTATGTAGTAACGAGTAAAAAATACTCCTAAGACCACTACACCCTCAAAATAAATAAACACTCTTTTACTTTTTCCACCTCACTACTATATCTCTCACAATCTATTTTTCTTCACAAACTATTTTCTTATAGTTTATAGAATACCTTGCTCTCTTTTTTCTCTCTTTGTTGGTGTATTACAAATAGCTCAGAAGCTCTCTATTTATAAGGATTCCATATCTCTACAGATGTCATCAGTGACATCAAAAAAGAAAGGAAGAGATATTCAAACTCTTCAATTCAACAAAGACGGTGGCAGCTAAAAAAGACTTAGAAAAGTCTTTATCTATTTTTCTTCTTCTTCATTTATGGGGATGGACCCCACATTAAGATGTACTCCCTCCGTTCCACATAAAGAGGTTGTTTCTTGACCATATTTTGTTAAAATATTTTATAAGTATTTTGAATTGTAAATTATTATGAATTATACTCCATGTAGTTTTTAAATATGTGAATTTATTTTTAAAATATCTTGAATAACCTATATCTAATTTTACGGTTAAAATTAAGAATTTTGCCCTTGTACTTGACATCGTATCACATAAAGTGGAACGGAGGGAGTACTCTATATTAAATTTGAGATGGAAAGAGTAATATTTTTCTTTTTGTCCTGTTTTTTTTTCTCTCAGTTAAGTGTCAAACCCTGATTCTTGTGTAAATGCATCTCTAATTCAAACTCTTTTTTCAGAGTTTTTCACTTGATAAGCACAGTGGGAAGAAGTGTTTCATGGTAGCACCAAGAGAGCTTATAATTTCGTGGGGAGATAACTTAAGCCATTGGCAATGGAAGCCTCATCCGGACTCTAGGTTTGTCTCTTTTTATTTTCATCGCTTATTCGTCTATGGTTTTCTTCCACCCTTCCTCCTTCCCTTTTAAATGTATAAGAAGATAACAAACGATTAACAACAACAATAACAAATTAAGTGTAATCTTATAAATAGGGTCTGGGGAGGGTAGCGTATGCATGACCTTACCCTGACCTTAAGAAGATAGAGAAGTTGTTTCCGATAGACTCACGGCTCAAGAACAATAGAATGGAAGCAATAAACAATAGCAACAACATAGGACAACAGAAGCAAATGGCACAACGTGTTGTAACAAAGACCTAGGACTAAGAAAATACAAGAATAGTACTAATACTACCGGTAAGAATGACACACCGTATAATACAAATGATCTAGGAATTAGAAAATGCAAGACTACTACTAATACTATTGGTAAGACTAGGAGAAACCACCTGTCAACCCACAACCCTAATTCTCGACCTCCACACCTTCTTATCGAGAGTCATGTCCGTGACAAATGATTGTATCTATATGTATAAACCTGCTTTATTCAATGCATTTGCTGTCTCTTTCTTTCTATTCCCTTTATTTTCAAGATTGCCTCTCTACCTGCATAAACACTACCTTCTTCAAACCCCACTAATGACATTTAACTGGATCGTTCTTGTTGTTCCAAGATTATCTAGTCATTTTCTTAGTTATGTTAAAGATTCTTTATTCACTTGTTTGATAAAAGAATGCAGTTTCCAAATTTTACTTACAAATATTAGATGCAACACATTTGCAGATTCTCTGAAGTTGCATCTCTTAGTTCTGTACGTCGGTTGGATATCCGCGGAAAGATAGGAACCAAAATGTTGACAGCAAAGACAGATTATACTGCTTATTTAGTGTACAAATTGGTTGATAATCCCTATGGCTTTGAATCTGCCAATGCAATTGTTAGGTTTGTTGATTATGAGAGTGACACTGATACTGAAAATCAAGCCAATACTGTGAAACTCGAAACATTGCCCGAAAGTAGAAGGAATGGAGGCTATTTACAGTTTAAAAATGGAAAGTTTCCAAGAATGAGAGCAGATGGATGGATGGAAGTAAAAATGGGAGATTTCAATAGCAAGAAAGGCGGCGATGGACCTGTAGAAGCGCGATTAATTGAGATAAAACGTCTTCATTTAAAAGGCGGTCTCATTGTTGAAGGAATTGAGTTTCGTCCCAAATAATAGAATAGAAATTGTGATAATGCAGTTGAGGTGCGTTAAAGTTAGTTCGGAGAACATCATGATAAAAAGAAAAGAAAGAAGAAAGTGCTCTAGACTTTATTAGTGATTTATGTTTGTTCTTATTTCAGAAGTTCACATGTATGTACTTCATGTTGATTCATTCTTGCCCAAAAGAGACGTCTTCATTACATTGGGCGGAGGCTACTTTTTTTTTTTATTTTTTTTTTTATGTATAAATATTAAGTGTTGAATACCCGTGACTTTATTGTATGTTTACTTTTTCTATCAAAAGATCAAATCTCCTTTTCTTTTTTTCTTTTTCCTTGTCGTTGGAGGGAGTTAACTGGAAAAGTTGCATGTGATCTTGAGTTCACATATTCGAGCTGTAAAAATAACTTTTTAAAAAAATACAAGGTAAGTTTGCTTATAATAGATCCTCGTGGTCTGGCCCTTCCCCAAACATCGCACGTAGCGACAGGGCTGCCTTTTTTTTCTTGTAGTTTTTAACAAAGACTTTGGTTGACTTAGCTGTCCCATTAATATAATCAAAGTTTCTGAAAGGGACTTTGTTTTGATTAGGTCCCATAATCCCATTAATATATTCAAGCAAATACGTGGAAACACACTGGAATAAGTTTGTTTTTTAATTAATCATTCAGTTTAAGCAACTTTAATCAACTGATTTTTTCCCATGGAGTATTTTCTATCTCTGCCAGATGGTTGCATACAGAGGCGGACCCAGGATTTGAGAATGACGGGGCACCATTATCGTGAGAGTGAATCACCAACCTGCGAACACAAACTTCAACTTCATCATACTCCCAAATTGACCAACTAACACAAATTTCAAAATAAGTATTCCAAAAAAAAAAATCTTGCACATCCTTGCACACACATGAACTAAACTGGAATAAACCTTAAAATGTAAAACAAGCTTAATGGCCTCAATTTGTAACATACAACAGTAATCTTTTGTTGTCTCAAAAAGAGAACTAAAGAAGGCACAACTTAAATCAAAATACAAACTTCAATGTTGTAGAATATCTTTAAGTGATACTAATATAACAAAAGTACATCATCAACTTATACTTGAACTCGACGCGTTCTCATATTCTGAAAACGGTCAATAATAACATCATTGCTTACATTTACAAATACTTCTTTTTTAAAGTAACAAACTAAACAATCATTTAAAAATGTATCACCAATACTACTACGCAATTCATCCTTGATGTACTTCATGGATGAGAATGCTCTTTCTACCATTGCAGTCGCGACAGGTAAAATTAGAGTCAACTTCACAAGTAAATAAACAAGTGAATATGTCTCTACAAGATTTGCTTCAACCAACGCTTTTGCCAATTCACCAATTCCTTTCAAATCCCGGAATCTAGGGTCACCATGTTTCATGTGCCATATAAAAGTGTCAAGTTGGTGACTAAGATCTCGAAGCTTCAATTCACCAAACTCATCTGGATAATACTTGGTCAATGTCATTATTCTTTCCTTATCAAAATTAGCAAACGAATTAGCCGGATTCAAGCTAGCCATACCAAGAAGCAAGTTACCACTGACAACATCAAAACGACTCTTAAGCTCCTGAAGTTGCAAATCAATCACGTATAAAAAAGCTCAACACGTAAGTGATGTGAATAAGTAACACTAGAAGGCCTACGCTTTGACTTTCCAGGAATATAAAATTCTTCCATATTGGGCACCAAAATGTCATGTTTAGCACAAAACAAAGAAACTTTATCCATTAATGATTTCCATCCTTCCTCTCTCATTTGTTGCAATATTTCCTTTGTAATGTCAAGAAATATAATGCATTGACAATATCTTGATATTTCTTCTGTAAAGCTTTACTCAGCTCGTTCGACAGCAACAATACCTTCAACATCAAGTGAAGCATAAACACAAATTCAAATAAATTGATTTTACTCAAAAAAGCTTCTGCTTGAAATCTATCATTAGCCTCAGAACCTTCATATTCAATCACCCCAAGTACATGAACAATAGACTCAAATAAAACAAGAAAGTTATCTAATGTTTAACAATGTGATCCCCAACGAGTGTCACCTGGCCTTTGAAGCCCTCGTTCTTGATTTAATCCTTTCCCACTTTGAACTTCACCACTCTCTACCAACCTCTCCAATAATTCTGCTTGATGGTCCCGGAGTTTATCTCTGCGTTTAAAGGATGCTCCAATCACATTCAACACATTAGCAACTATAGCAAAGAAAGTTTCCACCTCCATATATTTTTTAGCAACCGCTACAAGTGTCAACTGTAATTGATGAGCAAAACAGTGAATGCAATGTGCCGAAGGAGTTTCTTGCAAAATTAAAGATTTAAGACCATTCATTTTTCCTTGCATATTACTAGCTCCATCATAGCCTTGTCCACGTATTTTGGATGGACTTAATGAGTGTTTCATAAGCAAAGAAAGTACTGCTTCCTTCAACGACTTTGCAGAGGTATCACCAACACGAACAAGACCAATAAATGGCTCTTTCACTTGGCCTTTTTTATCAACATACCGCAAAGCAAGGGCCATTTGTTCATGGTGTGAAATATCCTTGGACTCATCAACTAATATCCCGAAATAATCCCCATCTAAATCATTGGTTATAACTTTCACGGTTTCTTGTGCACAAGCACTCACAATGTCCTTTTGAATTTTTGGTGAAGTCATCATATCATTTTTTGGTGCATGTTTCAATATGATGCTATCTACTTGAGGGAGCCTCTTTGCAAGCCATTCCAAAAGCCCTATGAAAAGGCCTTTGTTTTTTTGAAGAATCACTTTCATCATGACCTCGAAAAGACAATCCAAAGTACAAGAGGAACCTTGCAACATTGATTGATGCATTTAAACGAATTCGGTGCTCATTTCTTTGTTTCTCAGATTGCTTATCAAAAGCAACTTGAATTGATTGAGATTGATTTGATAAGTCTAACATCTTGTTGAAACACTTGTGGTGGATTTTATTTACTTGACCAACATGTAAAGGAAGTCTTTTTGAAGCTTTATTCCAAGCCTTAAAGCCCGTTTTTATGAAAGAGTCACCCGTGCTTCCATGAACATAATCATTTTTGAATAAATAACAACATAAACAAAATGCGGCATCTTTCTTCACACTATACTCCAACCATCTAGAATACGAACCTTTAAACCAACCCGGACAAAATTGACGCATTTTATTACCGAATAAAGTTTTAGGAAACTTATGATCAACCGGTTGGCAAGATCCATTTTGAATGTAGTGTCTTCTTACTTCATCACGTATTCTAGGACTATATTTATCAATGGATACTCTCTCTCCAGGATCGGGATTGAGTAATTTCTCATCGAACTCATCTATAAGATGGGAGGAATTGTTTCTAAGAGTAGAACTCGGTTGAGAAGAATTAAACTTCGTCAAAAATACGTCCATCTCAATTCATAAGAACAAGAACTTCCTACAAAAAATGAGTCCAATAAATTTAAGAGTCTATCAAGAATACAAAAAATACAATATCAATAGAGCAATCACACCCATTTATCAAGAATAAAACAAATTCTTTAACTTATTGAATCTAATACTACAACTTTTTTGTGCAACCCTTTTATGAGATAAAAATTAAAAAGAATATGTTGGATAAATACAACTTCTGTAAAAAAAAATCAACATAGAGTTTCAAAGTAAGAGAAGCTTTAAGTTGCAAATAAAAAATAAGTTTTGAAATAAGAGAAGCACTAACCAAAGATTGAGGAAGAATGGTTCTCTATTATGAAGTGAGAAGTGATGGAGGAGAGATCTTTGATTGAGGAATAAGGAAGAAGTGAAGAAGAATAACTGGGAAGCAGTGAGTGTAAATTAGGGCGTAAATTGGAATTGGGGAAGCAATGACTGAAAATTGGGGCGTAAAGTCTTTACTAGTAACTAAGAAATAGTACTTTAAGCTAAGTAAAAAACAAACGTAAAAATATTTGTAGCAAGCGGGATTCGAACCCGCGCCGGTGACAAGGAGCAAGTCTTACACTTTGAAAGTGACCATTGCTCCAGGCGTATCTTTGTTAATGAGTGGACCAAGAAAAATATTTAAGGGGTCACCAACGTATATACAACTATGTATATATAGAGTTTTTGCCGAACTTAACGGGTTCACATGACCCCTCACGGTGGGCTGTAGGTCCGCCTCTGGTTGCATATCAGAAATTTTCTCTTTCACTTCGCCAAAAGATGCTGCTAAATCTTCAGCTGTGTCGCGAGGATTCAAATCTATCGCTGAATCCGACTTCGTTTGGGAGATTTTTTTTGCCTTCTGATTATCAACATATTATCAATAGATCAGAATCTTTCTTGGTATATTCTTCAAAGAAAGAGCTTTACTTCAGTCTCTGCAACTCACAAATTCTCCTTGATGGAGGCAAATTGGTATATCCTCTTCTCCTTATAATCTTTGATTTATTGCTTTGTTCTTTGAAAACAAGTTAATAGGATCCCTTTTTTTATGTCCTGATGTTCCCCGTGTGGCGACATGAGGGGCGAAAAAAGGAAAGAGAGAGAGAGATGGGGTTTCTCTCGCTTTTTGGCATTAGCAGGCCTCGGTGGGAGGCTTGCACGACGGGCTAATATTAGCTCAGCGGTAGAGCGCACCTTTGATAATTGTGTCAGTGTGCCTGGGCTGTGCGGGCTCTCCGCCACGCGGATAGTTCAATGTGCTCATCGGTGTGAGAAAAAGATAAATTTGTGTTTTGATTTCTTATTTTTAGTGTGTGACCATATATATGATCTGTCTCATTTTATATGATGGTCTTTGACTGCACAGGAAAGTTTCAAAAATTAACTTGTACTGGAAAAATTATTGAGTTAATATCAAAATGTTGAGTTCTAGAGTTATCCCATTAAAGTTTAAGATTTGAATAATCAAATATTTGAATTCTTGAAAGTTGTGAAAATTGTATTGAATAATAGAATACTGTTAATAAAATGTTTTTTTTCTTCTGATGCATTTGTTAGGACCGGCAAAATCAGGTGTCATGCGGAATCTAGCAAAACAAACCTTGAACGACGATAAATCATACAACAAGAGAAATATACCAAAAGAGATACATACATTTAACGTGGTTCGATCAACTGACCTACGTCTACAACGGAGATGAGCAATCCACTATAATAAAAGAGAGTACAGAATATCGAGAGAACAACCCACGAAGAGGCAAACACAAGTGACACACTAACACTTGTCCCGTAAAATTCTCCCCCTAAACAAGACTTTCAAGCCCCCTATGGCTACATTGTGGATGCTACTGAATGAGAAGGAAGGATCCTCAATTTATAGAAGTCCAAACCTTTTCCTACAAGAAAAGGGACTAGCCAAGTATGGAAGAATTTACAATTTCCTTTTATAAAAAGGAAAACCCAATTTAGGTAATTATATTGCCCTTTTCCTTCAAGAGATAGGAAAACCAAATATGGTAAGAAAATTATGGCAAACACCTAACAATTCTCCTCCTTGGCCTGAATTTTCTGACAAAACAAACTTGATCCACCATCTTCACATAGCCTTCAACAGGTCGCATCTCCGAATCTCCGCCACAAAGTTTGTCTCAACGTGCGTAGCACACCGGTCAGATTTCTCAAACAAAAATTACGATTATCGTCAAATATATCGTGGCTAGAACTGAACCCGCGAAGATGAATATGTCTTGAACTTCGCTCGAAGCTGGCTCTGATACCACTTGTTAGGACCGGAAAAATCAGGTGTCATGCGGAATCTAGCAAAACAAACCTTGAACGACGATAAATCATACAACAAGAGAAATATACCAAAAGAGATACAAACATTTAACATGGTTCGGTCAACTGACCTACGTCCACAACGGAGATGAGCAATCCACTATAATAAAAGAGAGTACAAAATATCGAGAGAACAACCCACGAAGAGGCAAACACAAGCGACACACTAACACTTGTCCCGTAAAATTCTCCCCCTAAACAAGACTCTCAAGCCCCCTATGGCTACATTGTGGATGCTACTGAATGAGAAGGAATGATCCTCAATTTATAGAAGTCTAAACCTTTTCCTACAAGAAAAGGGACTAGCCAAGTATGGAAGAATTTACAATTTTCTTTTATCAAAAGGAAAACCCAATTTAGGTAATTATATTGCCCTTTTACGTCAAGAGATAGGAAAATCAAATATAGTAAGAAAATTATGGCAAACACCTAACAACATTTTGTATATGTGATTTCATATATACTTGATAAGAAGACCGGGAAGAAGTGTTATATGGTGGCACCAAAGGAAATTGCTTTTTCATGGTTTTCCTGCCAAGAAAGACCTTTACTTTAGCCTCTGTGACTCACCAATTCTCACTGATGGAGGCAAACTGGTACGATATCTTCTATCCTATTTAACCATAGGTAAAAGAAGATTCTATTTTTAATTCATAAGGGTTATTGAGTCCGAAACCGAATGATAATAAATTGGACTCAAAATTCTTTTCTAATGTTAAAAAAAAAGTTATTTTTATACCTATTTCGCAGTAATTTACTGCGAATTAGGTTAACGGAATTTTTTCCGTTAACGTAATTCGCAGTAAAATACTGTGAATTCATAAAAAATTATTTTTTAAAATGTAATTCGCAGTAATTTACTGCGAATTACCTTTGAACGAGGCGTCTCCTCAAAATCTGGGCCAGACCATTTTTAAAAGTGTATTTCCCTAATTCGCAATAATTTACTGCGAAATGCCCATTTAAAAATACATGGTCGTCTTCCTTAACAGAGACATCCACCATTTTCAACTTTTTAAATACCTTTCTCCCCTCGTTCTGGTCCCCCCAACCCCCACGTCTTTTATTAAAAAAAAAATTTTCGGCCCCACCCGTCCCATAAAGAACAAGGAGTGTAGGTCCCACACACAAAAGAAGGTTTCGATTTCGTGTTTCGGGTGCAAAATTTCGAATTCAAAAAATTTACGT